>PVJH01015055.1:0-54915 GCA_004026705.1 Nesogale talazaci
TGGATAAATTTTTGTTCTGTGTTGATTTTGTCTAGAAGTGAAAATAAATGTGGTCTACCGTACTTTCTGGACCATAAGAGGCCCCTGACCAGAGGACACACCCAGTTTTTAGAGTAGGAAAACAAAAATATATTCTGAACCAAATAGTACCAGTATACTAAAATGTTCTGGGGTGCCATACCTTTGGGCCAGGATACATATCCTTAGTTTTCCCCCACTTTGGTGGGGGGAAAGAAGTGCGCCTTATGGTCCAAAAATATGTGTGTATGTATATATATATACATACATATATATATATATTTCTCCAACATCACAATTTAAATGCATTGATTCTTCTGGCTTCTTTATACAATATCCAACTTTTACATGCATTTGAGGCCGTTGAAAAATGGTAGGCAGTTATTAATTGACACAAAAGCTCTCATTCAAGGGAGGACAAGCAGCATTTTGTCTTGCAGAAAACTTTCTAATGATCCGTTTTTCAAGGTTTCTTAATTTTGCATCATACTCAGAGACTTTCTTATTCAAGGATGATTTGAAAAAGCCTCCCACGCTTTCTTCTCGTACTTTCATGATTTTAGAGTTCGGATCCACTTTTTAAATTTATCTGCAGTTTATTTTGGTACAAGGTGTGAAGGATGCTGCCAATTTTACTTCTCTTCCAGATGGCGACCTCGTCGTTCCAACACCATTCACTGAATTCATCGTGTCCCCGCTGATTTGAAATGCCACCTTCCTTCTAGTCAGAACTCTTGTCTGTTTTGAAAGATTCATCTCTTGTTGCTGTTGATGTTCTGATGTGAGGGGGAAGAGCTTTGTGTGCGGTTTTTAACGACCTCAAGGCTAGAAAAATATGTACCATTTTTGAAGTTGTACCGAGCCACCCGTGACATCCGCACAAGGTTTCTTCCCCTCACTTCATGAATTTGTCATTACCAAGCTCATTCCAGCTCCTTTAAGTGTATTGCACACAACCTTCAAATATTATGAACATTTCTCTCTCCCAGCTGTCACCACACCAAACCACATATGCTATATTTCCCTAAATCATCTTGTTGTGCTCTTTGCAGCTCTTCTGAACACTGTTGATGCCTGCCTCTCACAAACTGTGCAAAAGTTACTATAATTAATTTAATGAGGCCTCCGAGTGAAAGCCTATCATCCCCTACTTAGTGTATTCCCCACATGGCCCATCATTTCCATTGAACAAGAGGAGGACAGGCTCTGTTGCTGGAAAACAACAGATTTTGAAGGGCTCTGGCACTTATTTATTGGCTTTTGAAACAATCCACCTGGGAATAGAGGTGGAGTACGGAGGGAAGTTTGACACAATGCCAACTGTTATCGTGGGAATCTTTTTCTGTGGATGCCAGCAAACGGGTTCAGACACTGAAGCAAAAGGGTCACCCTTGTCCCAGGTCTTGAGCCCAAAGAACGGTGGGCATCGACCTGCATCCAAGACACATCGCGGCTCCCACCTCGACAGATGCTCTTTCAAATGTTCCATGACTCTTTTTACAACAGTCAGCCTCCGTCACATGAGGGCAGGAAGAGAATGCTGGCAGGGATGCTCTGCTTGGCATGAAGGCAGGCCTAAAGCGTCTACTTAAAAGCGGGACCCAAATACGTTGGGCTTCTGCTGTTTATTTAAAACTTTAAATAAAGATGAAAAATCACGTTCCACCCTGAATGGGCCTTCCATGTGTCAATCATAGCCTCGAGAGTAGTATATGTTAACAGTCAATAGACAAGGCTTTGATGACTAAGAGGAAGACAGGGAGGGGGGCAGAAAAGTGGAGGGTCTAACAGGATCTTGGTGTTGATTCTATTTCTTGAGATGGCTGTGTAATACACACATATATAGTATGTTTCTTTTTTTTAAAAAAAAAACCATCTTTCGGGGCTGATCCCCGGTGGCGTAGTGGTTGTGCGCGGGGCTGCGGCCCATTGGGGCGGAGGTTCGATTCCAGCTCCACGGAGCAAAGGCTGGGCCTCCTACTCCTACCACCTGAGGGCAGTGATGCCTAAAAAAAAAAAACCCATCTCTCCCCTTGGGTGGCTTTAAGAAAAAGAGGTGAAGTAAAGAGAAGGGGGTGAGACTGGGGACTCAAGTTTGAAGGACAGACTGAAGTCTATCTCTTTCTCACCTTGCCTCACCTCCATCTCATTTTAGGGGGCTCTTTCTCAGCTACTTCCCCTCAGCTCAGTGGCCACTTGGTCAAAAAGTCACCACTGCCAGAGAATTCATTCTGACTCATAGGAACGAGCAGACCGGCCTCTTTACGGGGCAGTCTTCCTCCTGCTACCGGCTTTGAACCAGCGGCCCTCTTGTGAGCCGCCCGACGCCTCCAATCCAAGCCCACTGCCATCTAGTCGGTGCTCACTCAGCAACCCTGTCCTACGAGGGTTTCTGAGGCTAGAACCATCTCTAGGAGTAGAAAGTCGGGCTGAGCCCCGATGGCGTAGTGGTTGTGCGCGGGACTGCGGCCCACTGGGACGGAGGTTCCATTCCAGCAGCGGGGCTGGGCCTCCTACTCCCACCGCCGGAGAGCAGTGATGCCCCCCTCCCCCCAAAAAAGGAGTAGAAAGTCTCTCCTCTGCAGAGCGCCTGGTGGTTTCGATCTGCTGACCTTCGAGCTAGCAGCCCAACGCGCAAACACCAGAGCCCCCTGAGGGCAACAGGTCGCTTTCCCCTCCCTGATTTCATCGTCTCCCACCGATCCAGGGACCCTCCTCAAGTCGCTCAAAGCCCACTGCCGCCCCCTCCGTCCCGCCCTCGTCCCATTCCCCGCCCCACCGCCTAGGATGAGCTAGTCTCAGGGACAGCGAGGCCTCCAGCCTCAGGCGTCGACTTGTGGCTCCCCGCCCCTCCCCTGGCCACGCCCACCCGCCGCCCCTTCCCGGGCCCCGCCCACTCCCGCCCAGGCCCACTCCCCAGCCTTCACCCTGGGCCCCGCCCCGCCCCCCCCCGCGCGGGAGGCCCCGCCCACTCCCGTCAGCCCTCGCCCCGCCCACTCGGAGCCCGCCCTGAGGCGCTCGCTGGTGTTGGCGCCAAATCCTCCTGTCAGAGCCGCGCGGTGGCGCCTCTGGGAGTTTGTGGCGAGCGGAGGAGGAGAACGCCCGGGCCGGGGGGCGGCAGCTCGTTCGCGGCGGAAGCCTCGGGGTACGGCGGCGGGGTGTGGCTTCAGGGGGCCCGCCTGGGGCGTCGGCGCGGGGAGCCTTGCGAAGGCCCAGCCCGCTCTGCGGCCGCTCGCCTCGGGGCTCGGGGGCCCCGCGAGGACTCTCGCGCTCTCGGGGCTTCCCGGGCCCTCCAGTCGGGCCGCCGCGCGCCCGGCGGCCGGGACCCGCGCTTCCTTCCCGGGCGGCCCCGCCCCCGCGCCGGAGACGCCTCCCTGTGGGGCCCGGCCGAGGGGGGGAGGGGGTCCTGCGGATCCACTCATCGTTTGATCCGGGTTCTACCCTCCGGTTCCCACGCGGGGCGACCCCTGAGTTCCCGAGACCTCCGCCCATCAGGGCGCAGAAAGAGGGGGGCCCTGGGGGGTTGCTTTGTTTTTTGCTTTCCCCCATGAGAAGAATAGTGGGCGTGGAATGTGGGGTCATGAGGTGTCCCTCCCTGTCATTGGGTCAGTGCTGACCCCTAGCGGCCCCTGCCCATCCCCCTCCCAACAAGGGGGTCGATTATGAGACTAACTGCGGGTCGTTTCGAACCGAGGAACCCTCCATTCAAACGACCCGCGTCCCCTACGAGTCCTTGCTGTTTAAAAGCATGGTGGTACCTCCGACTCCCACCACCAGAGGGCAGTGATGCCCCCCCCAAAAAACAAAAAAAAATCAAATAAAAGCATGGTGGTGGAACCCTACGTATTCTGTACCTGCTGAGTTCCAACCCCTGATTTTTGGTATTAAGTGAGGAGGTGGAATAGACCCCAAGAAAATTTGATTTCTAAGCCCACATTTTTTTTTGGTGTTTTTTTTGGAGGGGAGCATCACTGCCCCCTGGTGGTGGGAGTCGGAGGCCCAGCCTTGCTCCTGGAGAGCTGCTGCTGGATTTGAACCTCTAACCCAGTGAGCCGCAGTCCCGCACCCAACCACTACACCACCAGGGCTCAGCCCATCTAAACCCACATTTTATTGTAAGCAATATAGTCGGATTCCTGAGATTTAAATCAACTGGGACGGTGCTAAAGACTATGGAACAGCTATCGGCCCTCAGATTATAGATATCCCCATCTTTTTCATCTTAAAAAAATGATGAAACTGGTAGATATGATTAGGCAATGAGCATTTACCTAGGGTTGTAGCAGGCAAAAGGATAAATTCTTTGAGAACCCATTCATAATCGACAAGCACGCATAGTCAGCAAGCAGAAAAGTTTTTTTTATCATATATAATAAAAACAAAACTTGAGGGGCTGAGCCCCGGTGGCGTAGTGGTTGTGCGCGGGACTGCGGCCCACTGGGATGGAGGTTCGATTCTAGCTCCACGGAGCAAAGGCTAGGCCTCCTCCCATCACCAGAGGGCAGTGATGCCTTAAAAAAAAAAAAAGGAAAGAATAAACCAAGTAAGACACCCCCTCCCAACACAAAAACAATAATGCCCCCTGCTTAACAGAAGATAGTTAATCCTAACCTTATTAAAGTAAATGTCATTTTCCTTCCACTTTAGTGTCTGGTGACTTGAAATGAAATCAAGAACTCTGGGCAATATATATATATTTTTTTTTACTATAGTGAGCTATGACCACCCCCCTCTCAATTTTTTCTAGAATTGTTTTCCTGCTGTGCACCTTCCAACATGAAGGAGGATCAAGTGCTGGAAGAATCAGGATTCCAAGATGATGAAGTATGTTAGACGATTGGACCATGAATAGACATCCAAACATTCCACACACACGCGAAGAAATCAAGCTCCTCTGTTAGCTACTATTTTCAGAAACCGAGAGTAAAAATAAGTCATCTTCCAGAGAGAAGTGACATTAAAGACATGTAACAATGCCGTGTCGTGGGGTGCTAAGATTAGCTGTTTAGCACCTGGCTTGAAAGTTATTTCAATGACTGAAAAACTGGTAGAGCTTGACTCGGAGTTATGTATTGTTGGTGTTAGTGTGGCGTCATTTCTGACTCACGGTGACCCCACCGTGCAGAGTAAACTGCCTGATAGGGTATTCAAAGCCCTGACCTTTCAGAAGCAGGTTGCCAGTTTGTCTGCCTAGGCACCTCTGGTGGGTTAAACCTTCTGGCCGATAGTTGAATGTTAACCATTTGTGCTTCCGAGGAACTGGTCTTAGAGGAAAGAGTTCGACGTCCGGGAGGGAAGAACGTTGATAAAAGCATGTCTCAAAGTAAGTTAAACGTTGTTCCACTGCTTTGGTTTGAGATTTTCAAAATTGGCAGACACTGACACAGGAATGAGCTCCCCAGCCCTTTCGTGTTGGGATTTCTTTGGAGTGTGTAGCATTATGTTAGGATAAACACATAGATCTGACCCCAATCTATCTAGAGAAGTGAAATTTGAGTCATGTTGAAGTGTCTTATTTTATTGGATGAACTCTTTCAAGGACATGGAGCAACTGGAGGTGAAGAATCCAATTCATTTTGTTTTCTTTCTCTTAGGAATCTTTATTTCAAGACATTGACCTGTTACAGAAACATGGAATTGTAAGTATTTTTCAACTCACCTCAGGATTTCGAGATTTAGGCCTATTGACATTTGGGGCTGGCGGATTCTCTATCGTGGGGGACTGTCTTGTGTGGTATAGGGTGTTTAGCATGTCTGGCCTCTACCCACTCAAGACGTGATAGGAGCACCCCCAGTGACAAACAAAAATGTTTCCAGACGTTGTTTAGTGTCCCTAGGGGACAGAACATCCCCATTGAGAGCCACTAGCCAACTGGGCACCTTCAGAACTGCCTCTGAACCCATTCTCCTGTGTCTGTATCCACTGTCTTCATTAATGGAAAATCCAGTCCTGTGTGCCAGGTGCCTGGAGTGATGTTATCCAATGTCAGGCTTTGAGGAACAAAAGAGATTGATTGCAAGCAGCAGTCAGTTGGTAGTAAAACTCCTGACATTATCCTCTGCAGCCCTCCCATTTAACTCCTTTTTGTTGCTTTTAGAAAATCGGAGCGAGAGAGAAACCCCAGTACTGTCATGATGCATTATCTACATTTTCTAAGGGCAGTGGCAAAAAAAAAAAAAAAAAATTTTAAAGAACATATTGCTAATGAAATTCTGTAGAAAGAAGATGAACTGAGGGGGTGAATGTGTGATGCGTTTGTTAACAGACTTTTCTTTTGCATCTCTTGTTCACATTGCTGTGGTCTCACTAACATTCTTGGGAAAGCAGGGCCCAGCCAGTACATGTGGCAGCCTGCTGGCTATGTTCTGCTCAGCTATTTCTAGAACATTTGGCTACATGGTGGGTGGGTTCCACCTGGCTGCCTGTGTAAAATTGGCATCACGGTGGAAGGAGCTGGATACAAAAGCACATGACTTAGGGGAGTCATTCGGGCTGGCATCTTGTCAATCTGACCCCATTGTTGTACTTGCAGAACGTGGCTGACATTAAGAAACTGAAATCAGTGGGAATATGCACCGTCAAAGGGATACAGATGACAACAAGAAGAGCCCTTTGCAATGTCAAAGGCCTCTCAGAAGCAAAAGTGGACAAAATTAAAGAAGCCGCCAACAAACTTATTGTGAGCGAAATCCCCACTTTGCTGATTTTATCCTTCGAAGGATTTTGTGGGGTTTGATAGCCTTCCTCCTTTGAAGCACTACCTACTGGTGGGGAAGCTCTGGATTCCTGTAGATCACAATATTATATTCCACATGTTAACTTTTTATCACTTTCGTTTCAAAGCAAAAGAAATTTCTGAAAGGTTGGAGGCAATCGTTTTTAACAAAACTTTTTTTTTGGGGGGGGGGGCGGGGGAGGGGCATCACTACTCTCCGGTGGTGGAGTAGGAGGCCCAGCCCCACTGCTGGAATGGAACCTCCGTCCCAGTGGGCCGCAGTCCCGTGCACAACCACTACGCTACCAGGGCTCAGCCCAACAAAACTTTTTTTTGTTTCCCTTTTTTTTTTATCACTTTCTATTTCTCTGCCTTCTTTTGATTTAAAAAAAATCTGGAGGGTTTGTTTCTTACCTTGTTCGTTATTTTTGTTTTATTTCCTCCAATATTAAATTCATGGCTATTGCAAAGCACTCATTATCCAAGAAGTTGATTTCTCTGGTAGTGTAGGCCATCAGATGAGAGAGCATTGGATTGTGAAACGAGTTACAGTAGTTGGGCCTACGTGTGTGCAGTTGAATTCATTATGACCAAAAATAGTCTGACTAAGGTCTCTGGACCTGGTACAGGCCCTGGACTTTGAGGGATCCCGGTGGCTGAGGGGCGGCCAGACAAAAGACTTGACTCAGGCTTCTGTGTACAACTCTCGGGATGCCACTGGATCCAGGCCAACTACGGAATGAGGAGTGTGAAAAGAACTGCCAGGTTTCCTCTTTTTTTTTTTTTTTTGCAGAAGAGCAAGCCTTTCCATTTCTGTGTGTGTAGAATTTCTCTCTGCACCCAGAGCCATTTCATTCCCTTCCCTAAAGGAAGTCAGGACAAGCGAGTGATGCAGGTGGCAGTGTGGCCCACAACTTACTAAGGACCCACCTGAACACGTCTGTACCCAGCCTAGTTGCTCCAGCATCTGATACCCTCAGACAGGGCACCCACAAGGTCAATTCCACCATTGCCAGAGTGTTGAAGAAAACCCTTGGAGCAGGACCCAATTTAAAAGCAAAACAAAACAACTCGGCTTTATAGTTCCAAGGCCATTGATCTTTTCTTTGGTAAACTCAATCCAATTACTAAAGAAAAGAACCCTTTCTTTCTAAAACAGCTACTTCTACTTTCTTAATCATATTCTTTCTAAAGGTATTTAGTCTAAATGAGAGAAAAAGGGATTTATGAAGAGAGAAAAATGAAGTTAATTCTGTAGTACGAGGGGGTACCCCTCCCAAAAAAATGGAATTGTATGCTTGGCAGAGCAGAGCTTTCATAGTACACATTTTCCCCACTAACCGAACATCTAGTGACTTGCTCTGCGTTCAGTGCACCTGGGAAGACTCTCTCTAGCCACAGCGAATCTTTTCATAAAAAACATTTTGCTCAAACCTTGTTTTCTGTGATGGCTGATTTAAGAGAACAGCATGCCGCTGTGAAATTTTGTTTTCTGCTCAGGAGAAATGCCACCGAAAGAGTTGTGATGTTGAACACAGCTTACAAGGACAGCGCTGTGAGGCAAACTCAAGTGTACGAGTAGCTTTCTCATTTCAGAAAGGGTGAAATAGCCATTGAACTTCCCGAACTGGCGAACATGTCCACTTGCAGTGCATTTGGAGTCCATTCCACCAGGTCAGACTGTTAATCAGACTTTCTATTTGGAGGTTCAGAAAGAGTGAGCAGCAGTGTGCAACAAGGAAGGCCGGAATCGTGGCAGACGGGACCTGTTTTGCCGCCATGACAATGTTTCTGCTCACGCACCATCTCAGCGCACCAGTTTGTGGCCAATACCAGCCTGCCGCTCTTGCCCCACACACCTGACTCACCTGGCATCCCACCATTCGACTTCTTTTTGTGTGCACGAATGCAGAGGAACATGAAAGGACAGCGATTTGGCCACATAGAAGGGGTGAAGAAAGAAAATTGAGGAAGCCATCCAAACAGATTAGTTTGAAAAATGTTTTCAAGAATGTAGTTACAGATGACACATGTGTTAAGTGAGAGTACTTTCGAGGTGATAAGAGTGTTTTGTAAAAAAAATTTTTAATACATAGCTTGAAAAAATATTTTGTTTTTTTGGTGGGGCGGGTACTTCCTCCTATAGTGCTTCAAAACCTTGGTGAGCATCTAAGTACCCATGGAGACTGACACTACATCAGGCTCACAGAAGTCTCTCAGGGCCCTAACTCCCTCTGTCACGCAATATTCTTCAAGTCCAGGAAGTACTGTTTACCATAATATAAAACAACAGAGAGGGGCTGAGCCCCAGTGGCGTAAGTGGTGGAGTGTGGGACTGTGGCCCGTGGGCTTGGCGGTTCAAATCCAGCGGCGGCTTTCAGGAGCGGCACTGGGTAGTGCCCACAACCACCAGAGGCAGTGATACCCCCCTCAAAAAAAAACAACAGGAATACATAAAACCGTCTTTCCTACTTACATCACTTTCTCAGTCACGGTTCATTACATCCAACACATAAGGAACTGACCTACTATGTGGAAAATAACTCAGAAATTTCTGGACTCCTTGCAAGTTCTACACTTAGGAAAAAATATGCTTTTGAATGAAAGCAACTGAATCCTTCAGTAAAATACCATTTTGCTTTCGGAAGCACATTCATTCATATTTCATTAAAATGAGGGGGGTTTCAAACGTTTGTGGAAAGTAGAATTTTTTCTTTCTTTTTTTTTTTTAGGCATCACTGCCCTCTGGTGGTGGGAGTAGGAGGCCCAGCCTTTGCCCCTGGGAGCTGGAATTGAACCTCCATCCCAGTGGGCCGCAGTCCCGCGCACAACCACTACGCCACCGGGGCTCAGCCGAAAGTAGAATTTTTCAATAACTTTTCAATGTCCCCTCATATATCTTACTGCATCTTCACAGTTACATTTATGAGATACTGCAATTGTTCCCATGTTACCCACAAGAAGATAAAGTACAGAAAGACTGAGTGCTTTACCTGACGCTGTTTAACTTAGGCATGGTAGAGGCATATTTCAAACTCAGGTAGGTTCACTCCAGAGCCCACTTGTTAGTCAGCCGTGGGAGGTGCTGTCATCAGAGACATTGAATCAGAGGTTTTGCCCAAAAATGACCTGGTAACTATCTCTTTTTTTTTTTTTAACTATCTCTTTATACTTCTTCTGAATCTTCCTTTGTGTGTGTCTGTAGGAACCAGGATTCTTGACTGCATTTGAGTACAGTGAGAAGAGGAAGATGGTTTTTCACATCACCACGGGGAGCCAGGAATTTGAGTGTGTATCTGATCTATATTATAATCACTCAGTGCCTTCTTTGGAATACTGTATTTCTTTCCCTCTATCTGCTTGTTATTTCTCCTAACAAGTGCTTTCTCTTTTCAGTTAGCTTTTCTCTTTCTTTTCCAAAAGACCAACTGACATAAATTCTAGGTGATCTGTAGACACAGGATCATATTTCTTACCAAAAATTCAGACCCACGTGTGCCATAACATGATTGGGATTGCATTAAATGACAACGAAGCAAAATGGGAATGCATTGTTGACTGGAAACAGATTTGCTCTGTAAACCACCCAATTTTTAATCAAAAGTGGAGAACATGAAAAAAATAATAGCGTCTGAGCCCTGGTGGCCTACTGGTTGTGTGCAGGACTGTGGCCCACGGGGTTGACAGTTCAAATCCAGCAGCAGCTCTCCAGGAGCAAGGCTGGCCTTCCTACTCCCACCAGGGCAGTGATGCCACCCAAAACAAAACAAAAAATAATAATAGCAATTTTATAAATTACTAAGGGTTCATGGGGGGTGGGGGAGCTGATACTGGGGGCCTAAGTGGATGGAGGATGTTTTGAGAGTGATGATGGCAACAAATGTGCAAATGTGGCCGGCATACACTTGATGTGTGTGTGGACCATGATGGGAGTTTGGATGAGCCCCCAATAGAATGATACATTAAAAAACGGGGGGAGAGGGAAGGAGGAGCTTATACCAAGGGCTCAAGTGGAAAATATTTCGAAATGAATATGGCAATATGTGTCCAAATATGCTTGATACAAATGATGTATTGAATGTTATAAGAGCTGTAAGAGCCCCCAATAAAATCATTGAGAAAAAAAGTGGGGAACAAAAAGAAAGAAATTCAACCCCAAATTAAGTCAGTTTAGAACCCACCAGAAACCCATTGCCATGGAATTGCTTCCATCTAGGTGAAAGAATAGAACTGCCCGGTAGGTTTCCAAGGCTGTGCGTCTTTAAGTGGGTGACTCGGCAGGGTCCAAGGGCTGTCCTTTTTTTTAATTACTTATTTATTTTTTTTTGAGCATCACGGCTCTCCGGTGGTGGGAGTAGGAGGCCCAGCCCCACTGCTGGAATTGAACCTCCGTCCCAGTGGGCCGCAGTCCCGCGCACAACCACTACGCCACCGGGGCTCAGCCCTCAAGGGCTGTCCTTTTGCTCCACAGCTAAGTACTTGACCACTGAGCCATCAGGCTCCTTGTTACAGAATCAGGATGCTTCAGCAGGCAGTATGCAACGTGATTTTTTTGCAACTTTTTTTTTTCGTGGGCATCCCTGCCTCAGGTAGTCGTGGGCACTACCTGGTGCTGCTCCTGAGAGCCGCCGCTGGGTTTGAACCGCCAAGCCCGTGGGCTGCAGTCCCGCACTCAACCACTTAAGCCACTGGGGCTCAGCCCTTTTTGCAACATTTTTTAAAAAAACAGGTTGCCATTTTATTTTCTTTCCTTCACCACTGATATAAAGAGTATTTCGGGCTGAGCCCCGGTGGCATAGTGGTGGAGTGCGGGACTGCGGCCCACAGGGTTGATGGTTCGGATCCAGCAGCAGCTCTCTGGGAGCAAGGCTGGGTAGCTCCCATGACCACCAGAGGGCAGTGATGTCCAAAAAATCCCTAAAAACAACAAAAAAGAATATTTCATTTCGTTTTTGGGTTTTACTTAAAAGCCAGTTGTTCGGCTGAGCCCCGGTGGCGTAGTGGTTGTGCGCGGGACTGCGGCCCACTGGGATGAAGGTTCGATTCCAGCTCCACGGAGCAAAGGCTGGGCCTCCTACTCCCAGTACCAGAGGGCAATGATGCCCTAAAAAAAAAAAAAAAAAAAAAAGCCAGTTGTTCGACTGGACATTAAAGAACACAGATATCCAATGTTCTTGTGCAACAGCAGCAGGTTCAACGTCTCTTTTATTCACTATCTTACAATTCCTGAAGCATAATCAACATCTTCCCAATGTAAATGGACTAGAAATTTTTCTTTACTAGCAGAATTAGTATTTCATACATTAGAGTGTTATTCCAGAACAAGTTGAACAAGAGTATTTTCACAAAGTGTTCCACAAAACATTGGTCTCATAAGATTTTCCAGGACATCAGCTAAGCCCTGGTGGTGCAGTGGTTGTGTGCGGGACTGCGGCTCAAAGGGTTGGCAGTTCAAATCCAGCAGCAGCTCTCCAGGAGCATGGCTGGGCATCCTACTCCCACCAGGGCAGTGATGCGAAGGGAAAAAAAAGAAAAGAAAAAAGATTTCCCAGGACAAAAGGAATTTGTAGTTAAATATGCCTCTGCTTGAGTGCCTAACAGGCAGCTCAGACATCACAACTTGATCTTTCCACGATTATCTGCTCTTCCCAGTCTCCTTCATCTCAGATCTGTCTTTTTTGTTTGTTTGTTTGTTTGTTTGTTTTGTTTTGCCCTCTGGTGGTGGGAGTAGGAGGTCCAGCATTACTGCTGGATTTGAACCTCCAACCCAGTGGGCTGCAGTCCTGCGCACAACCACTACGCCACCGGGACTCAGCCCTCAGATCTTTTTCCTGCTACTGAGACCTAAAACATTGATATCATTGTTGGCTCTTTTTACCCCCTCTCTCCCATCTCAACGCTAACTTGGTAAATCTGTTTGCCCTACTTTGAAAACAGAAAAAGACCCTAATTCCTCCAACAAATTAAAAAAGGAAAAAAAATTATCATGAGAGAGATAAGGGACCTTTGTCACATAATCACAATATATAGACCTTATTTGGTTTTTGATTAAGACACAGCAAGACATTTATATACATGACATGTGTAGAAAAGCGTTGGAAAAGTGAATACTTGCTACATAATAAGAAATTACTAATTTTTACATGTAAAGATGGTTATTTGATTATGCTAAAAATAAGAGCCCTCATCTTTTAGAGATGCATACTGAAATATTTCAGATGGAATGATAGGTTTCTTCGATGTGCTCAAAATAACAGAAGAGAGGGAATTAGATGGAGGTTTAGATGAAGATAAATTAGTCATAAGCATATTTGACAATTGCTGATTCTGGATGACACGCCCATGATGGTTCATTATGCATCTTGTCTACTTTTCTGTTTCCATGATAAAAGTGAATATGGGGCTGAGCCCCGGTGGCGTAGTGGTTGTGCGCAGGACCGCAGCCCACTGGGACGGAGGTTCAATTCCAGCAGTGGGGCTGGGCCTCCTACTCCCACCACCGGAGAGCAGTGATGCCCACAAAAAAAAAAAAAGTGAATATGTGTATATATGCATATAGAGGAAGTATTGAGGAAGTGATATAAATGTAACTGTCTTTCATCATCTCCATTATGACCTCCTAGGTCAAAACCACTTATTAATAACTACCCTGGGGCTGAGCCCCGGTGGCATAGTAGTTGTGCACGGGACTGCGGCCCACTGGGATAGAGGTTCAATTCCAGCAGTGGGGCTGGGCCTCCTACTCCCACCACTGGACAGCAGTGATGCCCCCCCCCCAAAAAAATAAATAAACTAACTACCCTGGATAGTTATAGCCACTGCTAAGAAGCTGCTTCTCTCCTTCAAATATTGCCCCTTTCCTATTTCTTTTTCATGAAAAATATGATCCATTGGTCATTTTAAAACATGACAGATCATAACCCTGCCCTAATTTAAAAACTCCATTGACTTCCTCTCTCACACAGAGGAAAAACCAAAGTCCTCCCTACTCTCATTTTTTACTTTTTCTACGTTACTATGCACTAACCACACTGATTGCTGCTATTCTGAAGATGTGCCAGCTGTGCTCCTGCCTTACTGTCCCGTCTGTCCAGAATACTCTTTCCTCATGCATGCAGGGGTTGCAAAAAGTTTATGGTACGATCCATTATATCCTCATTTCATTTTCCATAATCTTTTCAAAGTCCCCTTATATCTGTGTGGCTTACTGTCACCTCTTTCTGGTCCACTTGTCAGAAAAGCCTTCTTTGATCGGAATCTTTGAAAATGCAAATTTCCCATTTCCGTTCCTTACATTCTCATCTTCTTGCATGACTTTTTCTTTATCCACAGCATTTTATGATATCTGCCCTAATATATTTGAGTGTTTGCTTGATTATGTTTATTGCTTGATTTCCCACTCAAATGGGAGCTCAGTGGGTTAAGGATCTTTGCATCTTGTTCCCTGGTTTACCCTAATGTATAGAATCATGTGTGGTACCAATTAGGTGGCACTCAAGGCTAAGTTAAAAAAATAAACTGCCACTAGGGTTCTAGTTCATACATTCCCAGGTTGATTTCAAACAAAACACATTTAAACATGTCTCTGCTCAGAGGATGGCTGCAGACAAGTTCCTTCAACAGCGCACCTGCCTTCGTCTCTTTGGTGGTGCCTTCAAAGCGCTAACTTCTGAGGGATGTACTGGGGCAGTTAAATTCAAGACAAAAAAGATCAGCTCAGAAGGTTATGGCAATTCTTGGATGTTTATTTCAAAAGGATAATCTTGACAGATTTTCTCAGAAATCCTAGGATGTTCATAAAGACTTCTTAGGAAGAAATTTTAAGGAAACAGAAAGCTGCATTAGTGAGAAAAAGGTCAAAAAAGTATACTGTGGAATTTGAATTTTTCCATCATGGCAATGTACCTGCTTATTCTTTGAGTGTAGCAAGGGCTGACCTAGAAGAAATTCCCCATGTGATATTTAGTCTAGGCACCCTACAGACTGATTTTGTCTATTTAGATTTCTTTTTGTTCTAAACTCAAAGAACACTTAAAAGGAGTATGGTTTGAGTCCCCTAAGAATACTCAAATTTCCATTGTGATGTGGTATAAATGGAAGGATGTAGAATTCTTTAGGAAGGCTTAGAGAGATAGAAACAACACCTTCAGAGGGCGTAGACCTAGATACATGATGTGTCAAGAAACAGTCATTTCACAGTTTTATATTTTTTGACAGTTGTCATGTGCTGTTGCAGATTTTCCCAATTCAACAAGTTGCTTGATTTTTTTCACTTACTCATATGTACATATTTACTAAATAACTGAAGGAACCACTAAGCAAATGTAGAATGAATATAATATACAGGGCAACTTGTGAAAGCCAGAACCTATGTAAGGCAGAAACTTGTGAGGGAAGGGAAGCTCAAATATCTTCAATGACTAGACAGAGAGAAAAGTGCTAATAGCCCCGCCAGAGTGAGGAACGCCCCAAGTCCGGAAAAATAAGGCAGTTCTCTGGAGTTCCAACTCTCATAGGTCTCACTATGCAATATCTTTATGTATGTGCCTTTTAAAACTAAAGTATTTTATTGTGAGTTTAGTGAACCATTGACACATCAAATTAGGTTCCTGTTTATGTATCGCTGCATCATTTGTTCAGTGACATTGTCAGGGTGTCAAATTTCTCATTATTTCAGTTCTGGTTCCTGTAAACGGATTTCCCTGCCTGGTCCTTCACCTTTGGGTCTTTGCTTTGGGGCTCAAGCAGAGGATTTTTTTCAAGGAGCACAGTACTTTTTACAAGGAACACGAATAATATTGGTTATTTTATGAGCGAATCTGTTGCGTAGCTGAAACATGACCTCATGGAATAGGTTGGTTCAGAGTTTTGAAAGCAGGGCAGTAGATTTGGGGAGCCTTTTAGCCTCAACCAGTCCAGGCCATCTAAACTTTTTTTTGGGGGGGGGAGCGGTGTATCACTGCCCTCTGGTGGGAGTAGGAGACCCAGCCTTGCTCCTGGAGAGCTGCTGCTGGATTTGAACCACCAACCCAGTGGGCTGCAGTCCTGTGCACAACCACTATGCCACTGGGATTCAGCCCTGGCCATCTAGACTTTTTAAGAATTTGCGTTTTGTTTCCACATTTTGCTCCCATTCACTCTGGATCCATCTGCAGGTATTGTCTGACTTACAGTGCGGTTTCCTTTCAACCCCCTTATTGTAAATGGGTTTTGACAAAAGTCAAATACCTCCTTTTTTTTTTTTTTTTTTTTTTTTTTTTCCCCCCTTTTTTTTTTTTTTTTTTTTTTTTTTTTTTCCCCACCCAAATACCTCCTTTTTTAATTTAAGTTTTCATCATTATTGATTTTAGTATCAGTATCTTTCCAGTCTAGATTTCTGCTTATCTTTGGAGTTGGAAACATTATGTATAAGCTTACATATATGTTAGTATGTACATAAAAAGACACCTAAATCATAGAAATTTACTCAGACCATGAAGAGTCGGATAACACTGGTGTTTTATTAGTTGCAGTAATAACTTCATTTTTGGAAGTTTTAACATCATCTGGATTGTCTCTAGGAATGGGAATCGCATTCTAATCTAGAAATTAGTGATAGTTGTCTGGTTCTTTTCTTCATAGTTTTCTTTTGCTGGTAACATTTCCTTCTTTCTGAATCTGCCTACCAATTTTAGCAAAGTGTTCAGCTTTTAGGTCTATGTTTTCTTTTCTTTTTGGGGGGGGGGCATCACTGCCCTCTGGTGGTCATGGGACCTACCCAAGGCTGCTCCTGAGAGCAACCGCTGGATTTGAACCACCAAGCCCGCGGGCCGCAGTCCCACACTCAACCACTTACACCACCGGTGCTTGGCCCCCATACAAATCTTTTTTTTTTTTTTTTTCTGGAAAGGCTTTTATTATTATTGGGGCAGGGGGCCGTGAACACGGCCACATTCAGTCCTTCTTGGCTGCGGCCTTTCTCATGGCGGCCAGCACGCTGCTCAGCTCCTCTCGCTTCCTCTTGGCTCGGATGTGTGTCCCCACCCGTTTCTTGATGAACTTAAGGGCCCGCTTGTCCTTGGACACCTTGAGCAGCTCCATGGCCCTGCGCTCGTAGGGCGCGAAGCCACACACCTCCCGGATCATGTCCCCCACGAACTTGGTTGCTTAGTGAGACGCCCGCGGCGGCGGCTGTGCCTCGGCTTGCTCACATTCTTGGTCACCTTGTGGCCCTTGTTGAGGCCCACGGCCATAGGGTAGCGCAAAGCCATGGCTACTTCTCTTCAATGGCTGCCGTGGCGGAAGGCCATACAAATCTTATAACAATCCATCATCCAGTTGTATTGAGCACACTTGTACATATGTTGCCATCAACATTTCCAAAACATTTTCTTTCTACTTGAGCCCTTGGTATCAGGTCTTCTTTTTCCCCCTTTCTCCCCACCTTCCCATCCTCTTGAACCCTTGGTCAATCACACATTGTTGTTATTTGTCTTACACTGTTGTCTCTCTTCACCCACATTTCTGTTATTCATTCCCCTGGGGGGGGGGGTGCTATATATCTAACCTTGTGATAGGTTTCCTTCTTCTCCCCCTCCCCACCCCACCCTCACAGCATCCCTCTCCCCTCATGATAGCACTACTCCCACTACTACTCTTGAGGGTTTTATCTGCTCTGAATTCCACGTGTCAAGAGCTCTTTCTATCCCAACATTTGTGCTCCGGTCTGTCTGGGTTTGTGTGGTAGACCTGGGTCATGGTTGTGGGAGAGGAAGCAGTCAGGAACTAGAGGAATGCTGTCTGTTTCATTGGCGCTAAACGGCACCCTGGTCAAATTGTCCCTTCCTTCTAACCCTTCTGTGGGGGGATATTCATTTGAGAAGACTAAATCTCTATGACAGTGTTTGAAACATCAAACACTAAATCAGAAAATTGAACATCTGTGAGGAAGCATCTGAGAAGGATAGCATCCACAACGTATGGGTTCCAGCATTGTGTATAGTACATATTACAAATGATGAGACGCACCAAAAAATCCCAGGTGCTTTTAAGTGTGATTCATTGCAAATGAAATGCGTCAAGGAGAGATTACCTCTACTGTGCTTCTGATCAGAATGGTTGCATCGGTAGCCAAGCCCCCTGTACATCTGGTCTCGTGGTTGATGATTCATATAGAAATCAGATTCACTAATTTCTCCCCTGAGTCTTTTTCTCCCTTGAAGTGCTGTCCAGTGGCTTGTGACACACAGCTGCCCTCTGTACAGCAGAATGAAACACCCTCCAGTGCTGCTCCCTCTGCATTCATTGCTCTTGTCATTGCACACGTTGTTGTCACCACTACACCAGGCCTGCTCCCTGACGGTATTGCTCTTTTTTGCTGTCCCTGTAACTAAGCGTGGTGCCCTTCTCCAGAGACCCGTCTCTCTGATAGCACGTCCAAAGTACGTCAAACAGCCTCACCATCCTGGCCTCTAAGGAGCACGACAGATTTGTTTGTGCTTTTGGCAGTCCATAGTACTTTCATATTCTCTGCCAACACTTGGAGAAGTTCTGCAGTCAAGCAAAAGACCCTCAGCAGCATTTCCCACACTTTGTAAAATCACCCAAATAGGTGTTTTTTTTTTTGGGGGGGGGGGCACCACTGCCCTCTGGTGGTGGGAGTAGGAGGCCCAGCCTTTGCTCCTGTGGAGCTGGAATTAAACCTCCATCCCAGTGGGCCGCGGTCCCACGCACAACCACTACGCCACCGGGGCTCAGCCCCTCAAATAGTTTTTTTCAAGAATAAGATAAGAAGCTTTTGAGAAATTCTGTCACAAGACAAACTGGTTAAAATCCGATTATCTGAGCCAAAAGAAGTTGGCTTATATGAAAATCTCATGTTCTCTAGGTGGCCGACCACATAGTGGTTTAACAGCCATTGTACCAGGGAAATCATCACTGACCTGTAAACTTTCAAGTGCCCTTAATGTGGACTTTTGTGCACAGAGAAGACCACACAGAAACTTGTTTTTTTTTTTTAGAAATGAGCATTTGACTTATTAAAATGTTGGTCACTTGTGCTTAGGCTTTATATACATATACTTAAAGCTCATATAAATTTAGCAAATTTTAGGTTGTATAACGTGGTTAAATAATTTTTTCTGAAACACTGAACAATTATTTAGAGATTGACTATATGGGGCTTTAAAAAGTTGTGGAACAATTCTATTATTTTTTCATTCCATTTTTCCATGAATTCTTAAAGTCTCCTCATATTTTCTTTAAAGAATCCTGTTTTACCAACAAGCAAAGTCTTCACAATTACCTAGATATATTTTGTAGATTTAACAGGTTATGCTTATTAGCATAGGAAGTCTTAAGTACTCTCAAATAGTCAAATAATGTTTATAAATTTAGTTAGCAACCTAAAAATTGCAGGTTTGTATCATTTAATCAATCAAAGGCCAACCTGTTATTATAAAAGGCTTAATTCTCTTAAACTTTAAAAGTTCTCGGAATACCAAATACTCACAATTATGCCCAAATTTAATACAAAAATAGTAACCTGTGGGCTTGATTTGTGTCTCTATTTATTTTTAAATCTCCTTAGATTTAAAAACACTATTTCTGTACTTAATTCTAAATTGCCCTTAGTTCCACAAGGAAGTAATTATGTTATCCAAAATAATTTGAGGTTATTACTCTTCAAGGTAAATTTATTTGGTTACCTTTAGAGCTCACTAAGGTTGCACATCAACTGGAAATTCTGTCTGGAGAGCCAGAGCTATTGCCATTCGGGGAGAATTTTCTTAAGCTACGAAGGGACAAATAAAGTCTGTTTGCTAGTTGGTAGGCCTATAAGAAACTAACAAAGAAGGGCTGAGCCCCGGTGGCGCAGTGGTTGTGCGCGGGACTGCGGCCCACTGAGACGGAGGTTCAATTCCAGCAGTGGGGCTGGGCCTCCTACTCCCACCACCGAGAGCAGTGATGCCCAAAAATTAAAAAAAAAGAAACTGACAAAGAAACCCACTGCCCTTGAGCTGATTGCGAGTCATAGCAACTCTGGCTTGGGCTCCAAAGGCCTGTCTTCCCATGGAGGGCTCTCTCTCTGTCCACGATCTTCAGTGTAAGCCACTCCCGGTCAGGTCTGGATTTTACTTCCCCTCCTTGATGTCTGGAACTCTCACAAAGTTTGTGCCTAGCTTCCAACATTACTTTCATTTGTATTTAAGTTGCTCTCCTAGACATGTGGATTCTATGGATTTTTATTGGGTTTCCATTTCTTTCCGGAGGCTTTGTGTGATCTCTGATCATGTGCCCAAAGTCATAGAAACGCCAAAGGTATTTAGAGGACTCCTGCCGGACCTTTGGCATAGTGGTTATGTGATAGGCTGTGATCCGCAAGGTTGGCAGTTCAAGACCGCCAGCTGCTCTGGGGGGAAAAATGGAGCTTTTTCCTCAGAAACACACAGGGATAGTTCTTCCGTGTCCCACAGGGTCGCTAACAATCAGCATTGACTAGACGGCAATGAGTGTTTTGGTTTCTGTTTTGACCAGGCCTTAGCACAGTCTACTCACTCTCTCTGACCCTTATCGACCAGACTCTAGGAGAGGGTAGAGCTGCCTCTGTGGGTTTCCAAGAGACTGTAACGCTTCACAGGAGTAGAAAGCGTCGTCTTTCTCCAGTGGTTGGTGGTTTCAAATTACCGACCTTGCAGTTAGCAGCCAAATACTTAACCCATTGTACCACCAGGGCACTTTGTTGTACCTAATAAACGAGATCATGGGTTAAATTTAAGTATTTTAGTTATCTTTATTTTAATAAAACATTTTATTGGAGGTTCTTACAGCTCTTATAACAATCCATACATCAATTTTATCGAGCACATTTGTATATATGCTGCCATCATCATTTCCAAAACGTTTTCTTTCAGGCTGAGCCCCGGTGGCGTCGTGGTTGTGCGTGGGACTGCGGCCCACTGGGACGGAGGTTCAATTCCAGCAGTGGGGCTGGGCCTCCTACTCCCACCACCGGAGAGCAGTGATGCCCAACAAAACAAAACAAACAAACAAACAAAAAACCAAAACGTTTTCTACTGAGTCTTTGCTATCAGTTCCTCATTTTACCCCTCCTTCCTCCCACCCTCCTACCCTCGTGAACCCCTGATAATTTGTACATTACCTTACATCATCCACTGTCTCCCTTCACCCATGTTCTGTTCATTCCTCAAATGTTTTACTTAATGCCAATCATATAAAATAAACTAAAAGCTACCAATTAAATATATACTAGTCTGACAGTCTCCTAACGGCAAACATTCCTTTTGGCACAATATTTTCATATTCTGATCTGTTCACCTAGAATTTGATTTGTGTGAGAGAATCCAATCATGTTGGTAATCAGTGGATTCTCTTCATATCCATTTTTACATTTCTCAGTATATATTTTTCAGTATATTTTATTTTGTTTTGTTTTGTTTTGGGGGCATCACTGCCCTCTGGTGGTGAGAGTAGGAGGCCTAGCCTTGCTGCTGGATTTGAACCTTCAACCCAGTGGGCCGCAGTCCCGCGCACAACCACTACGCCACCGGGGCTCAGCCTTTATATATATGTATGTATGTATGTATGTATGTATTTGGGCATCACTGCTCTGGGTGGTGGGAGTAGGAGGCCCAGCCCCACAGCTGGAATTGAACCTCCGTCCCAGTGGGCCGCAGTCCCCCGCACAACCACTACGCCACCGGGGCTCAGCATATTTTAAAAATGGGGAAAAAAGGGATATTTACTTGACTTGTAGAACTATAACTCCAATATAATATGAAAAGTCTAATGCATAACTACCACTATTTATTCAAACTCCAGTTCAATTTTAACAAATACTGTGGCATAAGGCCTGCAAAACCTGTCTCCTGTTGATGTCTGGAAGCAATGACAACAGAGCCTAGACATTGCTTCGTGGATTTTTCTGCGTTTACAGTAGAACCTGTGATCTGAACAGATACAGTACCACTGTTCAGCCAAGAGTCCCCTGCTCATGATAGATGGATCCATAGCTAGTATGTATATAAGGTACTGTTTTCCCTTTCCTTGGTACCTCTGTGACTGTGCCAGTTACTAGTGCTCACTTTCTCTTTCTAGCAAGCTGCTAGGAGGTGGAATTGAAAGCATGGCAATCACAGAGGCTTTTGGCGGTAAGTAGACTCTTGATACTTTCTTATATGAAATGTGTCTATTTAAATAGTCAATAGTAAACTATGCTTGGTTTGATGAAATCTTAAGGATTGTAATGCAGGAGCAGTCTACTGAAATTAAAATTTCTATCAACATGAACCCATGGGTCTTCCTGACATTTGTCATCTCTGATTCCTAGAGAAGGCAGTCTTGTTTTCTTTTCATTCCTTCAAAAGATAAGTAAATAATGAGAGTGATCATCTTATTTCTAGGAAATCCATGTTCAATGAATATAGAATATATTCTATCTTTCCTGATGATTAGGATCTGTATGTATTTTGAAATTTCTATATTCACCATCATACAGCTGTCAAAAATGGCTATTTCATTGTTTTCCTTTCTCATCTTTATACCTTTAATTTCTGTTCTTTAATGTTTCCATGAGGGGGTACCCTCAAAACACAGAATTCTCCCATCTCAAGCTATGTATTAATTTTTTTTTTTTTTTTTACAAAACAGCCTTATCACCTTCAAAGTACTCTCCATTACACTTACACTTGACACTTAGCCAAAAGGCCAAGAAGCGGTCTCCATTACACTTAATACATTTATCAGATCTGCAATTCCATTCTTGGAAACATTTTAAAACTCATCTATTTGAATGGCTGACAGCACCTCACTCATGTTTTTTCTTTTCCTCTTCTATGTGGTCAAATCACTGTCTATTCATGTCCCTCTGCATTCATGCACACAAAAAGAAGTAGCAATTAGCAAGGTCAGGTGAGTCAGGTACAAGGAGCAAGAGAGACATGCTGTTATTTGCCAAAAATTGGTGCACTGAGATGGCTGAATGAACAGGTGCCTTATGGTGGTGGCAAGACCATTCCCTCATCTGCCACAAACCAGATCTGGTACGTCACACACTGATACGCAATCTTTTCGGAATCTCTTAATAAAAAGCTGGATTAACAGTGTGACCCAGTGGAAGGAACGCCACATGCACTCTGTGTTGACATTTTCGTCTGTTTAGAGCATCGATGGATATCCAGAACGAGACTCACCATCAACATTTTACCTCTTTTGAAATGAGAAAACCATTTGTACCTTTGATTTTTTTTTTCCATGTTGCTGTTCTTGTAAGCTGTGTTCAACATCACAACAGTTTCTGCGGCATTTTTCCAAAGCAGGAAACAAAATTTCACTGCTGCACACCATCCCCTTAAATCGGCCTTCACGAAAAATCGGTTCGAGCAAAACTGCTTTTATGAAAAAAATCTCCTGTGACCAGGGAGAACCGTCCCAGGTGACCTCACACGGTGCACTAACTCAGAAAGAGCTGCTAGATGCTCCCCGGGGGGTGGTGAGTTGGGGCGGGGGGACTAAGAAAGCTGCGCTCTGCCCAGTGCAATATAAAAAGAAAAACCATAAGCCAATCTCATTTATGAAAATGGATATGAAAATGCTAAACAAAGTATTAGCAATACAAATTTATTGGGGGGCAGTACCCTTTTGTAACTTTAGCCACCACCACCATCACCACCACTCCACCACTGCTTTCATCTCTTTTTTTCTTATCTGGTTGGCAAGGACCTCAAAGACAACAGATACAAACACAGATAATAGGCATCCTTTCCGGTTTTAAAGGCTGTGATTTCAACAGCTTCCCATTAGGAAAATGATGTGTAGGTGTGTAGTAGATATCCTTTGTCATGTTCTTTCTATACCTGCTTTGATAAGTGCGTCCTTCAATCATGATTGGATGGTGAATTTTATCAGACGCTTTCCCCATCTTTCTTGAGATGATCATTTGGGGTCCCTTCTTTATTCTGTTAAGTATGTTGAATGGTATGATGTATTTTTAAATGTTAATCATTTCTGGACCATTTAACCATAATTTGGTTAAAGTCGTTGTCTGTGGTGTCTTTTTTTTTCATACTCTTTAAATTTGTATTGCTAATACTTTGTTTAGCATTTTCATATCCATTTTCATAAATGAGATTGGCTTATGGTTTTTCTTTTTATATTCTTGTCTGCTTTGAATATCAGATTACCCTAGTCTCATAGAGATAAGGAGTCATTCACTTTTTGTTTTCCGAAAGACTTTGCATAATATAAACTCTTTCCTTAAAAGTTAGACATTTGGGGGCTGAGCCCTGGTGGCCTAGTGGTTGAGTGCGGGACTGTGGCCCACTGGGTTTTTGAGCCTTGTTTTCTTTTTTTTTGGAGGGTGAGGTGGGCATCACTGCCCTCTGGTGGTCATGGGAGCTACCCAGCCTTGCTGCTGCTGGATTTGAACCGCCAAGCTAGTGGGCCGCAGTCCTGCACTCCACTACGCCACCAGGGCTCAGCCCCTGAGCCTTATTTTCTAAGAAAGGTTATTTTTTAGTTAAAGGCTTTCTATTTCTTTTTTATATTCATGTTTCCTATTTATTCCGTTATCAGTTTTGTTTTCTATAAATATGCACACTTTTGAAGTTTTTAATTTACTGGTATATAATTTGTGTTCATTGCATGTCTATTCATCTTTTTATCATCGTGTATGATATATGTCCTGTTTTAATTTCTAATATTGTGTACTGTAACGCCTTTAAAAAATAATGGCATTCTCCCACAAACTTTCTGAAGGTCCTTCTCCCCCTGTGGTAATCCTCTCGTACCTAACACAGGGAGGGTTGGTGGCACTAGCAGATGCACCGTGCACTGCTAACATAAAGACTGCTAGTTCAAACCCACCAGCTGCTCCATGGGAAGATGAGGCTTTCTGCGCCTATAGAGATTTACAGCTATGGGAAGCCTACAGACAATTGCAGAGAGTTGGAATCAACTCCGTAGCAGGGGGTTTGTTTGTTTTTGCTTATGCATAGTGAAAGTGGGCCCTGGTGGCCCAGTGGTTAAAGCATCCTGCTGCTAACCAAAAAAATCAGTGGTTCACACTCACCAACTGCTTCCTTAAAGAAAGATGTGACAGTCTGCTTCCCTAAAGACTCATGTCTGTGGAAACTGCTAGGCAATTCTCTGTCCTGCAGGGTCACTCTGAGTCGGATCGTCTGCATCACTGATGATGTCCCTAACACAGCTTTTGTCTTAGAGTCCATTTTGTCTGATGAATTATAAATTATGACAGAAGTTCGTATTTTCCCAGTAAATATTTTCCAATGCTTTTCTTTTAACCTACCCATAGCTGTAATGTGTAGGTGCTTCTCACAAACTAATTATGTTGATATTATATGTCACTGAGAGGATTTTCAACACAAGATTATAATCAGTGTATACTTATTGTTATTATGAATATGTTTCAGCCTTTCTCCTCTGATACTTTTTGTTTTAATTTTCCTTATTGCGGTGTTGTTGCTATTTGTGACTTTAAATATAATAGATCTTGTTCATTTTGTCCCTCTCCTTTCACACACACATTCTTTTTTCTCTTTCCTTTTAGTTCTGGTCCTGAAATTTTACCATATGTAGTTTAACAACTTTATTGACATAAAATTTGCATATCATGAAACCTGCCCCCCCCCCAATTTAAAATGAACAGTGTTTTTTTAGTGCGTTCACAGAGTTGGGCTACCATCATGACTAATTCCAGAACATTTTCATCACCCAAAAAGGAAATCACATCCACATTAACAGTCACTCCCCATTTCCTCTCCGCAGCGCTAGGCAACCACTAATCTAGGTTCTGTTTCTGGAGATTTGCCTCTTCTGGAAATGTCATATAAATAGAACCATCCAAAATGTGGTCTTTGGGGACGGGTTTCTTTCTCTTAGTATAAGGTTTTCAAGGTTCATCATGTTGTAGCGTGTGTTATAAAACGTAGTTAAGTCTAAGATTAAATAATAGCTTAAACTCTTTAAGCAGTATAAATAACTTAGAACACTGTCCTACAGGTTTATATAATATCCTTCACTGCCCTACAGGTTTATATAATATCCTTCAGGACTTCTTGTTAGTTGCTGTCCAGTCCATTCCAACTCATGGCAGACCAGAACTGCTCGATTGTGCTTTTAGGGCCAGGGCCTTTCCGAAGCAGATTTACAGATCTCTCTTTCAAGGTGCCTTTGCGTGGGCTCCAGCTGCTATCCTATTGGCTACTAGTCAAGCCCAGCCCTGTGCGCCACCTGGACCTCCTTGTCTAATAGCCTAGTTCTTCCATTTTCTTTAAGAGAAAGACACAGAGCAACCCATATTCTGTTATCGAGAATTTTCAACGTATACAAAAATAGAAATCACAGTATAATGAACTTCTAGGTATCATATCACCCAGAAATTATTCATCTGTAGCCTATATTGACCAATTAGCATTTATTTCATCTCACCCACATTATTTTAAAACAAACCACATTCTTTCTTTCTTTTTTTTTTATTCTTTAATATACTTTTATACATTATTTCTTTTTTTTGTTTTTTTTGGAGGGGGGGCATCACTGTCCTCAGGTGGTGGGAGTAGGAGGCCCAGGCTTTGCTCTGTGGAGCTGGAATTGAACCTCCATCCCAGTGGGCCACAGTCCCGCGCACAACCACTACACCACCAGGGCTCAGCCCTTTTATATATTATTTCATCAATAAACATTTTGTATAGATCTCAAAATTTTCTGGCTCTCACTGTTATTAAGTCCTTTCTGATGCCTAGTGAGCACAGGGACAGAGGAGAACTGCCCCTGGGGGGTTCCGTGGCAGTGAAGTTTTTCCTGGAACAGTGACTGATGGGTTCAAACTGCTGGCTGATGTTGGGGCCAGCAGCCCAACTCATAACCCACTTGCCACCAGGACCCCTTATCTCAAAGATACAAAGCCTTTTTAAAAACATAACCTTGGGCTGAGCCCCGGTGGCATAGTGGTTGAGTGTGGGACTGCAGCCCATGGCCTTGGCCGTTCAAATCCTGCAGCGGCTCTCCAGGAGCAAGGCTGGGTAGCTCCCAAGACCACCAGAGGGCAGTGTTGCCCCCCAAAATAAAGTAACAAGAAAATAAAGACATAACCTCAAGGCAACATACCCTAAATAAAAGAACAACTTCTAAATGCCTTTAAACATCAAATTAATGCTTAAATTTCCATTTGTCTCATAAATGTAATTCTTAGAGTTTCTTTTTAAATGAAAAACTAAATAAGGTCTGTATGTTGCAACTAATTTATTATTTTTAAATGATTTCTCCATTTCTCCTTCTCTCTTGTTATCTCTTTTCATTCCTTGCAACTCATGTTGAGAAAACTAGGTTGTTTGCCCTATAGTTTCCCACAGCGTGCTGGGTTTTCTGATGCCGTCTGTGCATGTGGAGTCGTTTAACACATTCTCCTCTGTCTTCATCTTTTCTACAAGTTGGCAGTTGTATGGGATGTAGGTTTCCCTTTCTTCTTAGCCTTACCCATTAAGTATCACTATATATTATCTTTATTCTCATAATTTCTTTACTGGAAACATTTTGGGGGGGATTCTGACACCCTTTTATTTATTTGTGTTCCTTCCCCTTTTCTATTGCAGTGTTATTCTGTAATCATTTTCTTTTTCATTTAGAAATTTTTCTAAATGCTTCTTAATAGAAAATACTCGCAGATTTTATTTACCTGAAATTGCCTTTATTTTATTCTTGTTTCTGAGAGATAATTTTGCTAAGTAGATAATTCTCAGTTAGCTAAAAATATATATTCTAATATTCTAGTTGCTTTTTTCCTCAGAAGATACTATTCTGCTTTCATTATCGATATTGAAAGACCTCCTTTCATTTTAATTGTCATTCCAGTGTAAGTAGTCCTTCCTTTTTCGGGCTACTTGATTTTGGTCTTGCTGTACGGCACTCTCATCGACGATAGGCGACCAGGCCTGGGCTTCTTTCTTGGTGTCTGGCACATGTGCTTTTTATTCCTGTGGAGCTGTCCTTCTAGGGGGACTTTACAGGCGGCCCTCTTTACACGTGGCCCTGCCTTCAGTTTCTCTCCCCTTGCTTTCTAGGTTTTCGGGTGGAGCTATTAGACAATCTCTTTGTGCATTCTTTTCTGAATTTCCTATGACCTTTCACTCCCTACTGCATCCTGAGTAATTTCTTCATCTAAATATCCCAGGTCGTTGTTTCCCTTTTCATCTGTGTCTATTTAAATCATCAATTGAGTTCTTATGTCAATAAATATATTTTTATGCATTCAGTTGTCTTTATTTTTTAAGATCTACTCGTTTGATCCTAATTAAACTGTAATCTTTTTATGTAAAAATAATTTCTATGACTTTATCCCATTTTTGAAATTAACTCACACATTGTATTATCAGACAATCTAGTGGTTTGCAGTCCTTAGGAACTTTATCTTGTTTTTGTTATTTCTGCTGACTTTCAGTCTTAGTGACTTATTTTCTCATGTATTTATTGGTGTTTGTAGTTTATTGCTTAATTTTAATCTGGGGATATTCAATGGTTCTAACTGGTGAGTGTGGGAAGCTTTTCTCTAGAGAAAAGCTGGTGTCATCCTTGCTCAGGGGCCATGCTAATCTCCTCTGTATCGTTCCAATTTTAGTATATGTGCTGCCGAAGCGAGCACCAGAGAAAAGTTGGTAACCAATCTAAGTTTGCTTCAGCTTTCTTTTGGTAACCAATCTAAGTTTATTTCAGCTTCTCCCTGAGAGCCTCAGATTTGTAGCTCTCTTTCATAAGGTAAGATGGTAAACTGTAATTTATATAAACATAATAGCTTATGTAACATCACTTTAAAGTGATTTCTATTCAGAGGAAAATTTTGTGAAAAATGACAATATGTACCTATGGAATCCATTTGTGACACAAGAGGTAGTTAATAAATGAGACTTGACAGAAGGTAAAAAGCTGATATTTGGGAGCCATGTTTTATTTTTCTATAACTATCTAATAATTAACTATGTATGCTGTTCTATTTTTTCTATATTTCACAGAATTCCGTACTGGAAAAACTCAACTTTCTCATACACTCTGTGGTAAGGATACATAACAAGAATAATAATCATAAAAATGACCGTAGCCAGATTGTGATAAGAGTTTTACGAGACTCCCAATAGATTTTTTAATGACCATAGCCATCACTTACCAAACATCTGCTGTGCATGTTTCTTCATAAAATCTCATGTCATCTGAGCACACTAGTAAAGAAACTAATACTCAGAGAGGTTAAATAAGCGGTCCGTGGATACACAGATACCAGAGTTGATCGTTGAATGGGTGATGTTGGAGGTAACGTTGTCTAAGCTAGACTTTGAACACTTCAATGGAAATAGGGGGGGATATGTATATGTATTGATGAGAAGAATTCATTGACTCATTTTTCTAATTCCTTCTTTTCTGTATTTTTTTACAAGAATGCCGCAAAATTTACTGAGTCCTAGAATGTGTAACTTCCTAAAGAAAAAAATTTGCCTTAAGAACGGATTTTAAAACATTTTTTTCTAAAGCAAATGAAGAAAAATGTCTTTATCTCACAAAGCTACTCTGTGAAGTACTGTTGATGGTCTCTGAAAACCTAGCATTAACAGAGGCTGAAGAACAACCTTATGGGAGGGAGGGAAGGAGGCAGGCTTGGGAGATTAAAATGTTAGAGTGAGGGATATTTAATTCAGCTCTCACATTTGTTTGAATAGTAAGACTTTATGTATACATGTTAATTAAAGTAGGGCTATAATGATTATAAAAAACAGATATAGGGCTGAGCCCTGATGACGTAAGTGGTTGAGTGTGGAACTGCAGCCCGCGGGCTGGGCGGTTCAAATCCAGTGGCGGCTGGGTAGCACCCACGACCACCAGAGGCAGTGATGCCCACACACACACAAAAAATTTTTTTAAATGCATTCATAGACAAACTACACAGAGACACGTAACCACACAGACGCAGAGGAAGATGAACACGCCTTTCATTTACCGCTTGTTTTGCAGACTTAAAGCTAAAACAAACAACCAGATTGATAAATAAAGTATGATTCTGACTCTTCAAAAAAAGAAGCTATTCTGTACTGTTTGACCCAAGTAGAAGGGGTGTGACAAAAAGGGGATTCTGGAGTCAAAATACCTGTCTTTATTCTTGCCTCCACCATGAATAACTGTGTGTTTGGGCAAGTTGCTATACATCTTTTAATTTTTACATCAATAAAATAGAATTAACAACAATGCCATAGCTTAGAGTTGTTTTGAAAACTAAGTAAAATAAGGCATATACCTGATACAAAGTAACTCCTTAATAAAGTCATGATCTTTTCTATTTCACATACATTGAAATATTATTTAAATGCTTTAAGATACGTAAATTATATTTGTGGAAGTTAGCAATATTTCAATTCTATTTCTATACTTTGAAGAAACTAACTTTCATGAATATCTCCCATTGTGAGAGATGTTGAAATCCTGCTAGAATTACTTAATTTTTACCATTGGTAATAGGAAAACTCATAAAGCGTCCATTTAGAAGCTAAAGGATTATGATTCTTTGTTAAATGTACTAAAAAGCAGTGGCCAGTGTAAATCCCACATTATGTATTTGCTTCTTATTTTTACAGTTTATTCACACCTATAATATTGACTCATTATTTAATTGCTTCCTAGTGACAGCTCAGCTTCCAGGAGCAGGCGGCTATCAAGGAGGAAAGATTATCTTCATTGATACAGAAAATACTTTGTAACCTTTTTTAAAAACAATAGTATGGTAGTAATATAGAAGTATTAACAACAAAGCAGAATTTGTTGTTAATAACGTTGTGACCTTCATATAAACCAACAATAACAGCCAAGTTCTCAAGGCACATTTTATTTAATAGGATTTCACTTTTCCAGATGGGTTTAGTGTAAAATTGACAAAAGCAATACACAAAACATAAATTATATGTAATTCATTGTTTTTAATAAACCTGATAGTTTAGAACAAAGACCTCTTGTTTCACAATAGTTAAGTGCTCAGCTACTAACAAAAAGTTAAAGGCTTGAACTCATCCGGTCACTGTGGAAGAAATTTATAGGCTCTACTCCTATAAAGATGGGAGTCTAGAAAACTCCGTGGGGCACTTCTACTCTGTCACATGAGGTCACTGTGAGTAAAAATGATTCAAAGATACCACCAGAAACATATTTTTCAGAAAATGTATGCAGACAGTACTGAGTTTTCATATGCTCCCTCTCCACTGTGCACTGGGTACCTAACAATATCCTGCTTTCTTGTGGTTTGTTATCACTGATGAACCAATATGGGTACATTATTATTTACCAAAGTTCTTAGTTCATATTAGGATGCCCTATGAGTTTTGAAAAATACATAGTATCATGTGTCTTCCATAACAGTATCATGTAGAATAGCGTCACTGCCCTACAAATGCCCTGGGCCTTACATGTTATTCATTCACCACTCTCTCTGAACACCTGACAATCACTGCTTATTTCACTGTCTCTATAGCTTTGCCTTTTCCAGAATGTCAGCTAATTTAATCACACTGTGTGTGTGTGTGTGTTTCCATATTAGCTTCTTTCCCTGTAACAGTGTCCATTTAAAATGCCTTCCTATTTTAGTTACCTCTGATTCTTTGATTTCTCCAATGTTTTTGCTTCTTGGTTAAAAAGGGGTTTTTGTTTTTAAATACTCAAATTCATAGTCCTGAAAAAGAGGGGAGCGATGAAGCAAGGAGGAAAAGAACAGGAGAGAAATCGGCAGAACTGTGCGATGATAGAATTGTAGGTTTACACAAAGTGTAAGATATTCCTAGAGTGCAAGCAGGAAAGGTGATTTGGGTGTAGCCACGAAGAGCTTTGAAACCAAATGGTGGGTATTGATGGAGAAGTAATGAGCACATGATGTCGCTTGAAAGAGTGGAAATAGGGCTGAGCCCCGGTGGCGTACGTAAGTGGTTGAGTGCAGGACTGCGGCCCGTGGACTTGGCAGTTCAAATCCAGCGGTGGCTCTCAGGAGCAGTGCTGGGTAGCGTCCACGACCACCAGAGGGAAGTAATGCGCCCCACTCCAAAAAAAAGAAAGCACGAAAGAGTAGAAATAAAAAGGACAAGAACTATTAGGAAGGAGAACTGAGATGATGGTTTATTTGATAGAGAAAAAAAGAGAAGCCACTCTGTTTTTTTCTATCTAGCTAGATAGATTTTGGGAGTACAGTGATGCTGTTGGGGAGTTCATATTTTAGATAAAAGGTAATTCTTTTTAATTTTTTTAATACATTGATTTTTGAGGTACATTTGGTGGCATTTGGCAATGTGCGTCTCAGTTTGAGAAAGGGTAGATCCATAGGTATGGAGGAAGAGAGTTTACCAGGAAAGAAAGGAAGAGAACTGAGAAAGTAACTCGGACAGGCCTATACTTATGAAGCGAGAGCAAAGAGACACCCACACAGACGGAAGAAATAGGACATCTGGCCAGGGGAGACAAGTCCAAGGACATTTTCCAGAATAAACATGGTCAGCAATAGAGAATGATGTTGAAGGTCGAAAAAGTACAGACTGAGAAACATCACTGAGGTTGGATATTAAAAGTCTAAGAGAGACCGTGGTAGGGTGAGATGATAGACATTTGTTAAAACAAGCCTGAAGGACCCGATGCTGTGTTGTCTAGTTGACCGGTGAGAGGAAGAGGAAAAAAGAGTACCTTGAAGAGGTACCAAGTCCAGGGGAAAGGGCTAGATCTGCACCAGTTTATGTAGCCATTCACAAGCTACCTCCGATCGCATCGCCCATGAGTGCCACTATTAGAGGCACTGGAATCAGTTTGCGCTCAGTAGATATCATTGTCTCTATAGATAGGTTGTAACTAAAATTTGAAAACATTGCATATCAGTGATTATTTAGGTAATCGAGTTCATATTTCCTTTTTTACTATAGTTTCTTGCAATTCAAATCATTGTCTTGCCTTTCAGAAAAGCACTCCATGTGGTAAATTTTGAGCCCTGGCTTATCTGAAAATACCTTTATTCTCTTATTCTTGAATGCTAATTTGGTCAGTTCTAGGGAAATTAACCTAGGATATGTCTATCCTATTAGGTATTTACTCCCTGTGCCCTCACCTTTTAGTCATCCTGAACGCAAATCCTTTAAGCTCTCATTTCAAGGTCCACCTCTCTAAACCATCTAAAACTATCTAAGTTAGAAAGAGTAGTCCTTCCCCAATCTTCTATTATACAGTTTATCATCTACACTGCTTGTGTTGAAGAAAAGCCATAGAGCACTGTTCACAGAAGGCTGTTCAGAAATTCCTGCCTTTCTAGCGTAGACCAGGAAGGCAGAATGTTGAAGAGGTTTTTAGCAAGAGGGCTCAACTAGGATTCTCGTGGTTTTGGAAATAGCTGTTCAAAGATGACTCTTAGATAAGGGAGAAATGGTTCTTGCAGACCAGCAGCAATCTGAGTTTTCTCGAAAAGACAGAGAGGAACAGTTAGAGACGAAGCCATATTCAAGAGGCAGTGGGAGAAACCTTTGTAGGGGGCAAGAATATTGGAGGGTGGAGATTCACATGCTCATTCCTTCAATGTCTCACACTTAATCTCCAGCTTTGAGATGGTGTTTTGGTTTTTTTTTAATGTTTATTATATATTTTCTTAGTAAATAAAGAGCTTTTGTGGGTGGTGGTTAAGCTGGGCTGCTAATCACTTTGAGCCCCCGAAGTGTTCCATGGAGAAAGATGTGGCAGTCTGCTTCTCTAATGATCACGACCTTGGGACCCTATTAGGTAGTTCTGCTCTGTCCTGTCGGGTCACAAGGAAGCAGAAGTCAACGACTAGCAGCAGGTTTGCTTTTAGAGCATGATTGTTAAATCATTCCCTATATACTTGGCAATTGTTTTATATGGTACCTGTGACCAATTGTTATTAAGTATTTGTAGATTGAGTTAAACTCCTTCTGCGTAAACCCAACTTGCACTCCCCTGATCATATAGTATCCACATTTTATAGCAGCGGACATGGTGAATGTGTATTTAGTGTCTCATCTCCATGCTCATTGAAAACCTCTACTGGAGATTCGTGATAGCAATGCAAGAAATTAGTGCCTCTCATTAAAACAATGGAGACCAGCAAACTCATATCCTTAGAGAAACATATATAGTGTATTAGGATCTAGATAACTGGGAAATCCTAAAGATAATTCAATTGAACATTTATAAATTAGTTAAAAATGTCAAAATAAGATTATAAATGGTTTATGGTTATTTCTAATATGACCAAAGTCCAAAAGACCAACTGCCATCAAGTAGATTTCAACTCAAAGCAACCTTTTTTGAAATGAATTATAATTCAGTTATATTATCTTTCTCAAATAGAGCTCTTTTGTAATATAGAATTGAAGATATAAGACTCCCCAATCTTTTTTTTTTTTTAGGCATCACTGCCCTGGTGGTGGGAGTAGGAGGCTCAGCCTTTGCTCCTGTGAGCTGGAATTGAACCTCCATCCCAGTGGGCTGCAGTCCTGCGCACAACCACTACGCCACCGGGGCTCAGCCCAACTCTCCAATCTTAAACTTTTAGTTTTTTTCCTATAACTGATCTGCTAGACAAGCCCAAGTCATTTACCTAATCATTGTCTTTATATATAAAATGTCATTGATATGCATAGGCCATAACAATGAGCTTCCAAAGTGATTCTAAAGATTTGATAATATTTCATATAAGCATGTACACATGTAAATATGTAATGATAGGGATATACCTAGGTCTATGGACATATATTTAAATGTTAAGTATTAAGGTAGCAGAGGGACATTGGGTCTCTACTCAAGAACTCCCTCAACACAAAAACACCTTGTCCTGATAACCTAGGAGTCTGTGATGCTTAACTTCCTGACACAATCGCTGAAGACAAAAATGGTGCATAAGCAAATGTGGTGAAGAAAGCTGATGGTGTCCAACTATGAAAAGATAGGGCGTCTGGGGTCTTAAAGGCTTGAAGTTTAAGCAAGTAGCCTATTTATAATAGTAATAAAAGGTTTGGGGCTGAGCCCCGGTGGCATAGTGGTTGTGGGTTGGCGGTTCAAATCCAGCAGCAGCTCTCCAGGAGCAAGGCTGGGCCTCCTACTTCCACCAGGGGGCAGTGATGCCCACGAAACAAACAACAAAAAAAGGTTTGATAATATTTAAATATATTACTGTCCTTGATTTCTAAGAGTGTTACACTACTTAAGGAATTTACAAAATGGAAGCTTAATGGAAACGAAAGTCTGATGTAGATAGACTTCAAGTGATCCCAAGAAGACATCCTTCGTGGGTTCATTGTTGTTCTTCTTGCATAAGATAGTGGTTGCTCTAATGTGTTTTGGGAGTTGGCGTTTTGGATCCTTAATCTTGGCATGTTCCAGTCGTCCGGACCGCCTCCGGGACATTGCTGACCGCTTCAACGTGGACCATGATGCTGTACTGGACAATGTACTGTATGCACGTGCATATACCAGTAAGTTGTTATTGTTGCTGCTGTCAGCCTGTCAAATAGGTTCCAATTCATGGCGACTCCATGTACAACACAGTGAAACACTGCCTGATCCTCAGCCAGTTATTCTTATGTTGAGCCCAGCCCCATGCAATTGGATGGTTGGGTGATTTTAAGGTTGCCAGCACTGGTTTATTATCTGCATGATGACATTGTTGTTGTCTCTTTTCCCTTTCTTTTTTTTTTTTTTGGGGGGGGTGGGGGGGGGGGATCACTGCTCTCCGGTGGTGGGAGTAGGAGGCCCAGCCCCACTGCCGGAATTGAACCTCTGTCCCAGTGGGCCGCAGTCCCGCGCACAACCATGACGCCACCGGGGCTTAGCCCTCCCTTTCTTCAAATTAATTCAGTCAGTCTCCAGGCTTGATAATCTAGTAGATCCCTAGGAATTTAAATGTCCTCAAATTGTTCTTAGGCTTTATCTTTGAAATGGAGAACACTTTGTTTTTGGTGAATGTGGAATTGGACATGTACCAGGGAGTTTCAAAAAGTTGGTGGGAAAAAATCCAATTTCTTTTCCATTCTAATTTTCCCTGGACTTTTTGAAACCCACTCACACGCTAAGTGAGAGTAAGAACTCATAGATCGTTGAGAGAATCCTTTGAGGACCAGAGCGACATAGCTTTTGTCCATGGCTCCCAAGAACAGGAACGATCTCAGTCTCCTGCATCTCCCATTTCCTGCAAACTTGTCTCACTGCCCTTCCTGTCAGGTGAACATCAGATGGAGCTACTTGATTATGTGGCAGCAAAATTCCACGAGGAGGCTGGCATCTTTAAGCTACTGGTACAAGCTTTTATATCTTTTTTTTTTTTTGGGGGGGGGGGGGGGGGGGCATCACTGCTCTCCGGCGGTGGGAGTAGGAGGCCCAGCCCCACTGCTGGAATTGAACCTCCGTCCCAGTGGGCCGCAGACCCACGCACAACCACTGCGCCACCGGGGCTCAGCCCTCAGGCTTTTATATCTTGTTCGCTCACAAAGCACATTACGTTTCCACTCTTGGTTTCTACTAACATCTTCTTCCATTTCTAAATGTGTTTTCATGTGACACCCCCTCCCCCCATGCAGATCATTGATTCAATAATGGCACTTTTTCGAGTGGATTTCAGCGGTCGTGGGGAGCTGGCTGAACGGCAGCAAAAATTGGCGCAGATGCTGTCACGACTCCAAAAAATCTCAGAAGGTAGATATTTTAAACAAAATAATGCTGCCAAAATAGCATCTGTGTTTATGGTTGCCAGGCAAGCTTTTCAGAGAAGCTCGAAATAGAACAAAAGATAATACATTATAAAAATCATATTGCCTTCATGGAATCACAATTCTTTTTATTGACTAGAAATATAAGTACTAAAGTTATAAGGTACCTAAATGATAATAATTTCTTTAGATTAATTTCTGCTCTCAATGAAAAATAGCATTATGATCCTGTTAATGATATAAAATAGTGGGACAATATTCTTCAACTCTGAAATCTAAACAGTGAACTTCAATTTATATTGGCCTCCTCTTCTTAATTTTATCACCTGATGTAGAATATAATGTAGCTGTGTTTGTGACCAATCAAATGACTGCAGATCCAGGAGCAACTATGACGTAAGTTCCCAGTGTTCTGCTTTTGTGTTTCATGGGGGGTGATATTAAGAGGATTAGAGGGTGGCAAACAGAAAATAATTTTAAAAGCGTCAGTCTTGATGTGGGCACCTAAGCCATGTTATTACACAGTGCACCTTATTCAAAATCACAAATGCAAGCATAGCATGTCTCCTTCTGTTGTGCTTTGCTTTGTTGCACTTCACAAATATTATATTTTTTTATTGATTGAAGGTGTGTGACAACCCTGTCAAGCAAATCTATTAGAACCATTTGTTCTCTGTGTGTCTCTGTCACACATGATGGTAATTCTCGCAGAATTTCAAACTTTTTCATAATGCTTTTGCAAACTTAATAGATTACAGAATCAAAGACCTCACTGCCATTGAGTTGATACCAACTCATAGTGATTGTGTTAGACTGGGTTTTCTAGAGAAACAAATTCATTAACACTCATATATGTGTAAGAGAGGACTATCAATAAGTAATTATGCAGCAATAAAACATCCTAGTCCAGGGGCTGAGCCCCGTGGCGTCGTGGTTGTGCGCGGGACTGCGGCCCACTGGGACGGAGGCTCAATTCCAGCAGTGGGGCTGGGCCTCCTACTCCCACCACCGGAGAGCATTGATGCCCCAAAAACAAAACAAAACAAAACATCCTAGTCCAGGACTGAGCCCCGGTGGTGTGAGTGGTTGAGTGCGGGACTGCAGCCTGCGGACTTGGCGCTTCAAATCCAGCGGCGACTCTCAGTAGTGGTACTGGGTAGTGCCCAAGACCACCAGAGGCAGTGATGCCCAACAACAACAAAAATCCTAGTCCAGTCCAGATCAAGTCCATAAGTTCAATATTAGCCCGTGAACTCATCTTCAGACTCGTGAAGCACATGTAATGATGTCGACTGCGGGAAGATCACAGGCTCTTGGGTGGAAAGTCCTGTGGATTCAGTGGCAGTGAACCCATCTCCGGGGCTCTCGCTGCCCTCAGCATACAGCTCCATGTGGCTTGTTAACAGGAAGGTGAAACAGAGTGTGTCCTGCCTCTGGGGAGGAAGAAAGGCTGTGTCCTTATTGACAGGCTAGATGCCACCCCTTCATTCTATTTATCAAGTTGACATGAAATTGTGTTTTTTTTGGGGGGGGGGCCATCACTGCCCTCTGATGGGAGTAGGAGGCCCAGCCTTGCTCCTGGAGAACTACTGCTGGATTTGAACTGCCAATCAAGTGGGCCGCAGTCCCACACACAACTACTACGCCACCAGGGCTCAGCGACATGAAAAAATTATGTAAGTACCGCAGTGATGCTGTAGGACAGGGTAGAACTCCCTGTAGGTTTCCAAGACTAACTCTGTACAGAGTTCTGTAGAAAGCTTCATCTTCTTCCTGAAGAGCAGCTGGTGCTTTTGAACTGTCTTGTGGTTAACAGCCCAACATGGAAACTTCTACGCCAGCAAGATTCTTTAATAGGCTATAATCTAACACATGCACTGAGAAGCCAAAAAATTGTATGGCTCACATTTTATTGTGATAGTCACCTTATTGCAGTGGCCTGGAACCAAACTGACATTACCTCTGAGGTATGCCGATATCACTTATTTGTTGTCCAGAATCATTTTTCTTCAGGTCTTTATAGAATATAGCAATCGTTTAACTCATCTTCAGAGACACCATAGGCTCCTCCTTAGTTTAGGACCAGAAAAAAAAATTTTTTTAAGACCTCGGAGTAACAAAAAAATGCTGTTTCAGGGCTGAGCCCCGGTGGTGTAGTGGTTGTGTGTGGGACTGCAGCCCAGTGGCATGGAGGTTCAATTCCAGCTCCACAGGGGCAAAGGCTGGGCCTCCTACTCCCACCACCAGAGGGCAGTGATGCCCCCCCAAAAAATGCTGTTTCAGATAACTATATGACTTCTTTTACACTGATAAGCTCTTCACCTAAAACAACCTTAAAAGCAGACTTCTCTACATGAGATATGCTTGTAAGAGGATCTATGAAGATGACCTCATACTTTCCAGTCTCAAAGCCTGCTACACATATGGTAGTCCAAACAGCTTGATACTGGTACGACCACAGATACATAGGCCAATGGAACAGACTAAGAGCCCAGAAATAAATCCATCTACCTGTGGACAGATGATCTTTTACAAGATCCCTTAAATAAGGGAAGAGATCGCCTCTTTAACAATGATGCCTGGAAAACTGAGTATCCATTTGCCATAAAATGAAATAAGGCCCATATTACACACCACATTTTTAAAAAACACCTCAAGATGGATCAAAGACCTAAATGTAAAACCTAAAACTATAAAGACTATCAGCAAAAGATAGGTTCAGGTTTAGGGACTCTAAAACATGGCATAAGTATGTTATCAAACAACTGAAAACACAAGGACATCAGAAGACAAACTCGATGAATAGGACCTCCTAAAAATCAGACGCTTGTGGACTACTAGAGATTCCACCAAAGAGTCAAAAAAAAGACCCACTGACTGAGGAGACAAATGTTGGCAGTGACATATCAGACAAACGACTAAGTGCTAAAATCTGTGGAAAACTCTCCACCTCAACAACAAAAAGACAAATAATCCAGTAAAATGGGCAGAGAATGTGAATGAGATATCCCTCCCTCCCCAGCATGAAGAGCAAATTCAAAAAAAACAAAAATACTAGTGTGGAGAGATTGAAATTTTCCTTCATTGCTGATGAGACTGTGAAATAGCCCAACCCCTGAACTCACAATCGGTAATTATAAAAACAGCAGTCAAGAGATAAAATTACACATTGCATTAAGTAGTCTGCTGCACAAAGCCTCTTTACCGTGTTGAAACAAGGATGTCAGAAAAAAAAAACCCAAAAAAACAAGGATGTCACTTTGAGGACTAAGGTGCACCTGACCCAAGCCATGGTATTTTCCATTGCCTCACATGCATGTGAAAGTCAGACTTTGAATACGGAAGACCGCAGAAGAATCAGTGCATTTGAATTATGGTGCTGGAGAATAATATTGAAACTACCAGGGACTGCCATAAGAACAAACAAGTCTTTCTTGGAAGCGTAAAGCTAGAATGTTCCTTAGCGGCACAGATGGCAAGACTTTGTTTCACATACTTTTGACATTGTCAGAAGAGGTCAGTCCCGGAGAAAGACATTATGCTTGGTAAGATGGTAGGGCAGTGAAAAAGAAGAAGACCTTCGTAGATGGATGGCCACCGTGGCTGCATTAATGGGCTCAAACATACGAACGATTGTGAGGCTGGCCCTTCTTTCTGTTGTACAGAGAGTCGCTGTGAGTCAGAACCCACACAGTGGTACCTCACGCAACAAACAAATGATGGCACACACGCACCATGCGACCTGAAGAATACCAACGGATCTGTGAAACTTAACATGGGTGAAGCTGGAAGAGAATATGCTAAGTGAAGTAAGTCCGTCGCAAAGGACAAGTATTGTAGATCAGTATGATAAAAAGTCAAGAAAGATTTTCAAGGTCCTGGATGGAATGGGAGAAAAATGTGGAACAATTAAAAAGCATAAACAAGAACAGGCTTATTGGTCAAATAAAGACAGGGGACATCCCTAAGACTATGGCCTTTAATCCATCTTCACCTCTAGAACTGAACTCACCTCTGTTAGAATAATCAGGCACTTAAGATCAAAAGGGGAAGCATTGACCCAAGAACAAAATTCAGGGGGTTAGGAAAGGAGAAGAAATGAAATCAGAAGACAAGGGAAAGAAATAGGATGTGATGATACATTGAGAGGGTTGCGTTACTTTAGTTGAAACAAAATGTGTGAGATGTTGGATACAAAATTGATGATCTATTCTTAAACCTTCACCTAGTGCACAAGAAAAAACATATATATATATATATATATATATATATATATATATATATTTTGGCATCACTGCCCTCTGGTGGGAGTAGGAGGCCCAGCCTTGCTCCTGGAGAGCTGCTGCTGGATTTGAACCACCAAGCCAGTAGGCTGCAGTCCCATACTCAACCACTATGCCACCGGGACTCAGCACGAAAAATATTTGTTTTTAAAAAGAAATTTTCTTTTTTTCTTTTTTTTTATTTTTGGGCATCACTGCTCTCCGGTGGTGGAAGTAGGAGGCCCAGCTCCACTGCTGGAATTGAACCTCCGTCCCAGTGGGCCGCAGTCCCGCGCACAACCACTACGCCACCGGGGCTCAGCCCCGAAATTTTCTTAATAAGAAACATTCTTTGATAGTTAGCAAGGATGGATGGAGAAGGGAAGGTAAATCATTAACTAAAGAATACATATGCATTTATTCACACTCATATATACATACACATTAGGAGTGAAAATGGTTACATAGCCACATAACTGACAGATTTTAAAGCCTAGAGCATGTGGTCAGCTTCCTAGGAGAACTTTCTAGAAAACGTACTTAAAAAATAGTGAGTCTTAGAAACCTTATAGGGTCGCCATAAATTGGAGTCACTCAATGGCAGTGAGTTTGAGTGTTTTGAATTTTGAGAAACTATTAAAAAAAACTAAGCCAAAGCCCTATAAAAGAAGTGTTTTTGAAGAAACAGATCATTTCAGGCTATGCTAGAAATGTTCAGAATGTGTTGACGTATGTACGCACACAGCACAATAATCGATGGCTCTGCCTAAGAGAGAGCTGGCAGTGAACAGTAAAGTGGGAGCTGTAAAGGAGGAAGGTACCAAACAAAAGTCACTGCCATCAAGTTGGTCATCCCACAGGATGGAGTAGAACTGTCCCTGTGGATTTCTGGCAGTCGATCTTTAAGGGATTAGAACGCCTCATCTTTCTCCTGTGTAAAGACAGTGTTTTTGAACTTCTGACTTTGTGATTTGCAGCCCAACTCATAACCCCCTGCTTTACCAAGGCTTCTCCAAAACAGCATGGTAACAATACACTTTGCCATTACACAAAGTTGAGCATTATAACTCTGAGTGTGCCATCAAAATAATCATGAATCTATTGCTTCTCTTAAGATTTTTTCCAACAGCTCATTTTTTTAAATCATTTTATTGGGAGCACTAACAGATGTTATAACAATCCTTAGTTCAAGCACATCAAGTGGCATTGTACAATTGCTGCCGCAATCAGTTTCAATACATTTTCTTTCTTCTTGAACTCCTTGAGATCAGCTCCCCTTTATCCGTTCCTTCCCCCACCCCACTCCTCAGGAGCCCTTATTATTTTTTCCCCTATAATAGTCTCTTGAAGGTTTTTTTGGCCATAGCTTATACAATCCAGTATATCCATTTGCATACAGTCTGTTGCTAGATCTTCTCAAGCAGGGTTAAACAGTCATCAATGCTATCAGTTCCCTGTCGTCTGCCCTCTACACACACACACACACACACACACACACACACACCCATTCTTTTCTCATACCCCTAGGGAACCACTATTTCTGCTACTATTTCTGAAGAGTTATCTTGACTTTCATGTACTGAATGATCTTAAATATACAAAGTAGTATACATAAATCTAACTTGATTTAATGAGGTAAAACAAATAAAAACCATAATAGGGGCTGAACCCCGATGGCATAAGTGGTTGAGTGCGGGACTGGCCTGCGGGTTTGGTGGTTCAAATCCAGCGGCGGCTCTCAGGAGCAGCGCTGGGTAGCTCCTACAACCACCAGAGGACAGTGATGCCCCCGCCCCCCTGCAAAAAAAGCCATAATAGCAAGGGGAGGGAATATTAAAGAACTAGAGCATTGTTATGTGGTTGATCAGTGCTGTACTACACCCTGAATTTCTCAACCCTTCCATGTGGCCCTTCTGAGAGGGACTGTCCAATTATCTTACAGGTGGGTTTTGGGTCTCCACTACATCCGCGCCCTACACATCACTTTATTTGATTGTTCTTGAACTTCTGGTACCTCTTCCCATTAACACCTCATAATCACACAGACTGATGTGCTTCTTCCATGTAGGCTTTGTTGCTTCCCTGATAGATGGCCGCTTGTTTACCTACAAGCCTTTAAGACCCCAGGCACTCTGCCTTTTAATAGCCGGGCACCACCAGCTCTCTTCACATCTGTTTACCCATCCATTTGTCTTCAACATGTCAGGAAGGCAAGTAACATACGATGCCGCGTTATTAGAACAAATCATTCTCTACTTGAGGTAAGATTTAAAGAGAGGCCCAAAGTCCGTCTGCTTCCTTGATGCGTTCGAATCTGTATACATACATAAACAAATACATATATATTTATATTTTTTCTTTTTTCTCATTTTGTCTCCTCCTACCCCATTATTATGTTTACCAGTTGTTCACCTCTAAGTAATTCTTCTCAGATACAATTTGATTGATTAGGGGCTGAGCCCCGGGGGTGTAGTGGTTGTGCGCAGGGCTGCGGCCCACTGGGACGGAGGTTCAATTCCAGCAGTGGGGCTGGGCCTCCTACTCCCACCACCAGAGAGCAGTGATGCCCAAAAAAACAAAAACAATTTGATTGATTAAAATCATCCAGAAAAGCTACACCCTCCTCACCATCAATTTCAACACACTTACTGTTCCTCTGTACCCATCATTATTGCTTCCCACTCACCTCCCCCTCCTCCCCTCCCAGACCTCCCAGGAACTGTCAGACTAGTCCCTGTCTCGGTAAGATTGCCTATTCTGCCTACCTTGAATAGATAAACACCAAAAAGAAAAAGTCAATCGATCAACACGCTGATAGTCACAAGAGGAGCAGGGATCCTGACATAAGGCAGATGAATATGTCTCTGTTAAATAGCGAGAAAGGCCTGTCATAAACTATCAGTGCAGTCCCCCTTTCTTCCAGGGCCACATATGGGTCCCACTGACCTAACTCATGCACCCTTTGAGTCTCCAGTTTTTGTGTCCAACAGGCAAGCATCCTAAATGTTCCCATTGCTATTCCTGCAGTCAGGGACGAAGCAGTTTATTGCCCCCACCTCACAGGTATGCCTTTAGACATTCAGTGTGTCCCCCTTGTGAATAATCCCCAACCAGATCGGATGAGGTGCCAAGCCGTGTTCCCCGAGTCATAAGTCTATGATCAGGAGACTTCGGAGACTTAATGGCTTCGCTCCTAGGACTGGTTTTTTATATTCCCTCTTAATTCCCCTCGTGTGTGTATGTGTGGTCAGATTGGCTGCTCTCCCTGAAGAGCAGTATCTTCAGGTCTGTTCTCTGCAGCACTGTCATCTAGGGAAGGGGCCTCATGTCTCAGGCCGAGACCAGCCCTACAGTCATCTCTGAGAAAGGCTGTTCTGAGCAGGAACATTGCCCTCAAGGATTGGCACACCAGTGTGAGGAGGTCTCCTCTCACTCTCCCTTTCTTGTAGAGCTTTAAACAATACCTCCCCTTGGCCCACAGCTCATTATTTAGAACCTTTGAACAATTTAGAACAAGGAAACGTTGCAGGAGGAGTAGACACATAATGAATACATCTACCATCCACTTAGATTCATAAAGTTCAGGATTTTTGCATATCCTTTCTCGCACACATGCATACACCACATGCATGGTAGAGAGTCAGCAAAAAGAGCGGGAGACTGACTGAGATGGAAGGGCATGGTGGTTACAATACTGGGCTCAAACACAACTGTGAGGCGGGTATAAAATTGGAGTGAGGGCTGAGCCCCGGTGGCGTAGTGGTTGTGCGCGGAACTGCAGCCCACTGGATTGGAGGTTCAAATCCAGCAGCAAGGCTGGGCCTCCTACTCCCACCACCAGAGGGCAGTGATGCCCCCCCAAAAACCAAAAAAAAAAAAAAAAATTGGAGTGAATTTCTTTATCTTATATGTAGGGTTACTAAGAATCATAGTTGATTCCACAGCACTTAGTAGCAACATCTATGAGTTGTGCACACATATACAAGTATAGAAGGGTAAGTTTAAAAAAAATGTAACAAGGGTTACAGTTCATACAAACATAAGTTGAATCGGGAAGAAACAAAGTAAGATTTACACATGTTCTATAATCAGTGGATGGCTACAGACACATTCTGTCAGTCTTAGTCTTCTTAAAATTCCTCCAAAATTCAGAGTGGGGGGCCTGGGGTGACAGGGTGAGTGGAATCAATCAAACCAGTGAATCAATCAGACCAATCAAACGCAGTGCTTCTGTAGGAGCGCAGCTAGAGGGAAAACACTGCAACCTTCAGTAGGACGTATAACTCGATGTCATGAAAACAAAAACCTTCACAACTGAACCAATAAGCAACAACATGATAAACAGAAAATATTGAAGTTGCCAAGAATTTCATTTTACTTGGATCTACAAACAATGCTCAGAGAATCAGAAATCAAACAGCATATGCACTGGGCAAATCTGCTGCACGAGGCCTTTGTAAATAGCAAAAACATCATTTTGAGGGTTCAATTATGCCCGAGTCAACCTATGGTATTTTCAATTACCTCAAGCATGTGAGAGCTGGACAGTGAATAGGCAGACTAGAAAAGAATTGGTGCATTCGAATTACGATGTGGAAAAGAATATTGAAAGTTCCATGAACTGGCAGAAAAAGTTGGAAGAAATACAGCCAGAATGTTGCTTAGAAGCAAGAATGGAGAAACTGAATCTCGTGTACTTTGGACATATTCTCAGGTGAGGTCAGTCTCTGGGAAAGGACATCATGCTTAGTAAAGGACAGGGTCAACAAAAGAGAAGCCCCTCCAGGAGAGGGAGTGACTCAGTGGCCGCACAATGGGCCCTAACAACAATTGTAAGGCGGGCCCAGGAACAGACTGTGGTGTTCTGTTAACGATAGAGTTGACCTCTTGAGTTGGATTCTCTAGAGAACTAAAACCAGTGAAGCTTAAAAATGTGTACGCAGAGAAATTTACATCCAGAAAATGCCTCTGGTTGGGAGCTGCACAAGCAAATGAGTCCAAGGGCAGCAGGTCAGAGGGCAGGCCACTTATGCCCAGGATCAGGAGGCAATTTGGCAGGCCAAATTGTGTGTGTGTGTGTGTGTGTGTGTGTGTGTGTGTGTGTGTGCGCCTGATTGTTTAAAAGGTTGAGCATTTCTGGAAGGGTACTACATGAGCCATGAGGTAGTCTTTTCAATGTATCACTCTTGGGGCATGCTGGCATTTTATTCCATTATGACTGATGCTGAAACTTGGTGGTGCTCTTAAGATGGTATTCAGAGATTCTTCCATTGTAAAAGATCTTTTCCCCCTTGTCGTTAATAAGCAGTAAGTAATGTGTGGGGTGATTCTTTGAGACTGTATATATAAATAAATACCTTGTTCCCTTTGGTTTTAACACTCATTGAAGAATCTCACCTAAATAAATTATTACTCTGCTGCTTATAATACAGAATGATATTACTTTAATTCTAAGGTAATATACCATATAGTAGCAGACGAGATGAGTCACTGACACACTGACACATGTATATTAGAAGACATTTGACACGATAGTCTAAATTCTGTAAGTTCTAAAGTGAGTATATCCATTAGAGTTAGTTTAGAAAAGACTTCTTGCAGCATATTCTAAAATAACTCCAATACTATCACTATACATTCTGCAATTTGACATATATTTTACTTTTCAATACTTTTTATGAGTATTGTCTATTTAATTATAGGACACACCAATATGAAAAATACTAAATCCACAAATGGTTTTGAGTGAGTTAAAAAGATTGAGGAGGCAAATACAAAAATAAACAAAAAAAGATTGAGGATGAAATTCATCATTTATTCATTAAGTAAAGATTTATTGAAAATTGACTATGTACCTCCATCCTGGTATTTTGCTAGTGAAAAAAGAGACGATTGAAAAAAAAGGGACACGAATCTTGGCCTCCATATAGAAACAAATAAGTGATGTCCATTTATTTCAGAGCTTTAACGTCCTGGAAGGTCACGCATTATCTGTAGTCCTTGAGTGGTGAAAGCAATCTTCTCCCTTCTCTGGTGTGTCTCTCAGACACAGGACACGAAGTACTTCACGCAGAGAATAATTTTAAACTAAAGAGAAATGGAAGATTTTTAAGGCTCCCTTTAAAAAGAGAAAATGACTCATTGGCTCAGAGGGAGGAAGTGGGCTGCGTTCGACTAAAGTAGTACAAGTGAAAGATAAATTTTCTTGCTTCAGGTGTGGGGAGGGAACATCGAAGAGCCCCAAACTGTCGATCCTGAGTGAGAAGGCGAAGGAATTGGGTGGAAATTAGGTCAGAGGGGGTTCTTTTACTTATATTTGTATTAAGTTCCCAAAAGAGTAGAACCATTTTGAATGGACTCCAGTAAGACAATGGGAGAAGAAACAGAGGGGTGGCAGAAAGGCGGTGGTAGACGTTGGGGTGGGAAGCGAATTTCTAATGAGGGGAACTTAGCAGAACGCTGGAGCAGGGAGCGCAGGCTAGGGTTAGCGCTGGGTACATCTGCTTCGAAACGCCATCCTCTCCACCTAGCTGAATTGTAAGGAAACAAAGTTCACTGTAATTAGTATATCTGAACAGATATTAAATTACAATACAAATGAATGCATGTCTTCATATGAAGCACACAAATTGCCATACTGAATAAGAGGGAAAAAAAAAAACCAGGATGGTTTAAAACTAAAGGATTTCAGATGCTATTAGAAAAGCTCCCAGAAAGAAACCTCCTTTGTTTCCCGGCATTGAGAAACTCCAAGTTGCCACTCGCCCGGGGCCTGTCAGAGAAATATCAGTATAATTGGTATGAGTCCCCTAGTACACTGACAATAATTGAGGCTTATACCCCTTGCATTATACTTGGTGGCACATCGTATTAAAAAGGAACAAATTACAGAGGCGAGGAGCTGCTGTATGACACAGCAGAGTGGTAGCTCCTCGGCGAGACTTCTAGAAACAGATTTTAAAATGGAAACGATCCAGTGGATGAAGCCATGGGGAATTAAAAAAAAAAAAAAAGTCCAAGTAAGTCATGAGATGAGCAACTAGAAAGACCAAGACGCTGGCACTTAGCTCCTTTGTGTCTTTCCTGTGCTAGACCAACAACATCGTAGTCATGAGCAGTGCCCTTGGTTTATTCTCTGAGGCTGTCACCTGCGGGTTCACACCATTGGCCTAAATTAAGAAACCGTACGGCTGAGGGAAAACACTGAGCCGCGGTCACTAGGATGGGGGCCTCTCTGACTTCATCTTACTGCCTCTGAAAATGAAGAGCTGTTTATGGATTGCTTATCCTACGCCAGGTGCTTTCTTGCAGCATTTATGTCATTCTCTTGTGACCCCAATGTAACTCGGGCCCCTTGGGCTTGTCTGTATATCATTGTGTCCCCTTCCAAATCCCCCTTATTCTCCCTGGGGACAAATAGAGCCCAAAATTCTGTTTTATAAAATGTCCATAAAATTATAAATATTTCTGCCTACTTGGAGAGGAAACAGAAGAAGGCTAGTGAACAAAAGTTCCTTTTTTTAAACCTACGTTTGCTCTTTTCTTAAAATTCTGCCTTTGACAGGAATCCTCTCTCCCGATCTCCCCCGAGTCTCCAAGCCTCCTCTGCATTCTCAGGCACTGTCACATAGCCTCCCTCTCCCCAGCAGATCCAAATGTAAAATGTTCCCACCAGCAGGCCAAAAGCACCAGGAGTGCCTGTTGTCCCTGAAACTTGCCCCCCACTTTACACCCCAAACAGTACTTGAGGTGGGCATTATAACAATTAGTGCTAACATATAAAAGAGAAAACAGGGTCAGAGGGCTTAAAGCAGTGCCCAATCACACAATTTTAAAAAGAAAGCTAGAATTTCAACACAGGTATCTTCAGCGGCAAAACTAAAGCTCTTTTACTTTACTCCGGGGTGTTTTCCTTACTCCCAGAAAAACATGGCCCACCCTACCTTCAATTCAAAAATTGTGAAGAATCATCACCATCAATCGCCCTGCACTTCATGGCCCCAGCACCCCACTTTGAAGTTATAAGGTCAGGCTACTTTGGTTTTCCTCTCAACAATAGAGCCTGCTGGATCCTGTTCAACCAGAGGAGGAGGGATGAGTGAGACACACTTTTTTGGTTAGTTTATTTCCAAGGCCCACCCCCATCTCTCCTTCCTTTCCATTGTACTCCCCCATGCCCCGGAGAAAGGAGAAAAGACAAGGAGAAGAAAACATAAAAGAAGGGGAAAGGAGAGAATAACTAAAGAAGGTTTGTGGGTGGTTTTCCAAAGCGGGTTTTTACTGGGTCAGAAATAGAAGTCAATGAAAGCCCTCGGAAAGGGTTTGGATTGCTGTTGCACCTTCTTGTAGTTCACCTCAAGACTTGGGCTTACTTGCTGGAATGGAGCTGAACTCAAGGGGTTTACAAAAACTTTAGGATGTGTCATCGTCTTCATTTCACTGGACAAAAGACTTTTAGCTGGATTGTTAAGTTAAATAAGAGTAGTTTCCATTTCTTGAGGCTGTCATATGTGCCAAGATGGTTGTAAGCATAGAATAGAACAGCAAAACCTCCAGAAACCAGACCAAGGATAAGCTGGAAGCCTGTCAAAAGATGAATGTTAAAATATTGTCCACTAAGGCTGAGCTCCGCTGGCATAGTGGTTGAGTGCAGGACTGCGCCCTACGGGCTTGGCGGTTCAAATCCAGCAGCAGCTCTCCAGGAGCCAGGCTGGGCCTCCCACTCTCACCGGAGGGCAGTGATACCCCAAAAAACAAACAAATACTGTCCACTAAAATGCACCTTGCTGAAGTGGAAAAGTTGCGAGACCAGGAAGAACAAGAAGGTCTCCGTGATATGTAAGTGTATATAAGGTGGGTAAGCTTCCAGGGAGTTACAGTACGTATATCTTGAATCCTCACAATAGTCCTAAAGAGATAAGAGTTTTTTATTATTCCCATTTTACAGTGAAAGAAAGTGAGCTTCATAATGAAGCATAGTGTGAGTATAAGTGGAACAGTGTGACATAGGTAATAAAGGGTGGAATCAGAATTAGGAAAGGCCAAACTCAAAAACTGAACCCGCTGCTCTTGAGTCAATTTCCAACTCACAGAGTTTAGAAAAGCTGAGGATTCGAACTGCCGACCTTGGGGTTAGCACACCTATGTGTGACCACGTATGCCACCAGGGATTCTCTTAAGAAATCAAATGAGGGCTGAGCCCCGGTGGCGTAGTGGTTGTGTGCAGGACTGCGGCCCACTAGGATGGAGGTTCAGTTCCAGCAGTGGGGCTGGGCCTCCTACTCCCACCACCGGAGAGCAGTGATGCCCCCCAAAAAAACAAAACAAAAAAGAAATCAAATGAGTAATAATAATGACACACCCTGTTCTGAGACCTTATTCTCACTAACTGCTCTTCAGTTACATACAGCTATTACCCTTCATTTAAAATAAGAAATGGAAGATTAAAATGGTTAACTCGAGGCCTGAGCCCCGGTGGCGTAGTGGTTGTGTGTGGGACTGTGGCCCATTGGGTTGGCGGTTCAAATCCAGCAGCAGCTCTCCAAGAACAAGGCTGGGCTTCCTACTCCTACCAGGGCAGTGATGCAGAAAGAAAAAAATATATATGTAGAACTGGTAAACTACAAATATATAAAAACCACAATTTTGTTATAAAACATGAAATATTTATCACAGGCATCTCTGTGAAAGTTTGAGCTGGTTGACAATGGGGCATATAGTCTCTTCAAAACCTATACTTTGGAATATATTTAAAGTGTATTCCTACAGAAATGTTGCTTTATCATTGCATCAAGGAGATGAAACAGAAAATGTCTTTTATTAATTCAGCTTTCAGGCAGATCCCAAAAAACCCATTGGAGGCCACATTCTGGCTCACGCGTCAACAACAAGAATAAGTTTGCGAAAGGGAAGAGGAGAGCTGAGAATTGCCAAGATTTATGACAGGTAAATGTTTTCCTTCAAAAAAAAATGTTTCCTTACTCCACACCAGATTTTTGTGTCCATGGTATTTTAAAACAGAATTGTACCTCCAGAGAGGCGGTAATTATAACACTGGCAGAGGCAATAGGTTTGAATTTCCTTCCAAAGTCATTCAATTCATTGGGAAGTCCCTACTATGTGCCAGGTACTAGGGATTCTGCTGACAGATGGACTTGGCCCCTTGTGTCCCAGAGCTCACAATGAAGCTGGGTAATGAAATAATCAGTTCAAACAAAAGTGTAGTCTGTTCAGGGCAGTAAACAATGGAAATCTATTCTCCTTTCTTCTTTGACAGGTTAACTACTGTTTGCTTTTCAGGTTTCAGTGTAGACATCCCTTCCTCTGGGAACTTCCCCCCCCCCCCCATCCTCACAGTCAAGGCGATACCATGTATTTTTCACAACATTTCACTTCTTTAATGAAGAATTATTCATTAGCAATTTTTTACAGAGAATCTACCAGGTGGTTAACTGTTCTAGGCTCTGAGAGCAGAGTGATGAACAAAACAAAAAACAAGTCTCTGTCCTCATAACATTTATATTCTTTTTTAAAAATTACTTTATTGGGGGCTTATACAACTCTTATCACAATCCATCCATTATGTCAAGCACATTTGTACATTTGTTGTCCTCATCATTCTCAAAACATTTGCCATCTACTTGAACCCGTGGTATCAGCTTCTCACTTTTCCCCTCCCTTCTCATTCCTCCAACACTTGATAATTTTATAAATTATTATTATTTTGTTATATCTTACACTGTCCTACGTTTCCCTTCACCCACTTTTTTATTGTCTGCCCCCCAGGGAGGGGGTTCTATGTAGATCCTTATGATCAGTTCCCCTTTCTACTCTACCTTTCCTCCACCCTCTTGGTATCACCACTCTCACCACTGGTCTTAAAGGGATCAACTGTGCTGGATTCCCTGTGTTTCTAGTTCCTATCCATACCAGTGTACATTCTCTGGATTTATAAGGTAGAATTGGGGTCATAGTAGTGGGGGGGGTAGGAAGCACTTAAGGACTGGAAGAAAGTTGTATGTTTCATCATTGCTATACTGCTACCTGACTGGCTTAATCTTGCCTTCACCCTTCAGTAAGGAGATGTCCAGTTGCCTACAGATGGGCTTTGGGTCCCCAATGTGCACTCCCCCTCATTCAATGATAGGATTTTTTTGTTCTTTGATGCCTGATACCTGGTCCCTTTGACACCTCGTGATCGCACAGACTGGTGTGCTTCTTTCATATGGGCTTTGTTGCTTCTGAGCTACAGATGCCGCTTGTTTACCTTGAAGTCTTTAAGACCCCAGACGCTGTATGTTTTGATAGCTGGGCACCAGCAGCTTTCTTCACCACATTTGCTTATGCACCCCTTTGTCTTCAGCGATTGTGTTGGAAAGGTGAGCAACATTGAATGCCAGGTTAATAGAACAAGGTATTCTTGCATTGGGGGAATACTTGATTGGAGACCCAATGTCCATCTGCTACCTTAATACTAAACCTATAAATATATACACAGAGGTCTATTTTCCCATCATCATATATAAATATATTGACACACGTCCATGCCTGCATTTAGACCTCTATAAATGCCTTCAGACATTTATATTCTATTAGGAATGATTTCTACAATATATCCAGCATGTTGTAGATTGTACATTTCCTGGGGGTAGGAACTTTATCTGCTAGTTCACCACTGTGTCTCCAGTCCCTGGGACTTAGTAGATGTCTTAATTTACTTGTGCTATCTTAATACCATAGTGAGTGAGTTTAACAAACAAAATTATTTTCTCACAATTTAGGAGGCTAGAAGTCCAAATTCAGACAATGGCCTCGGGGATCTTTGTCTCTTTTCTCTCTGTCATCTCTGGGGAGAAAACCTTGTCTCTTCAGATTCTGAGTGGTCGGCGAGTGTCATGACATCTCTCTTCCCTTATCGCTACTCTCTCTATTTTCTCTCAGAGGGGAGCCCTGGGGGCCCAGGGGTTACACGTTGAGCTGCTAACCTCAAGGTTAGCAGTTTGCAACCTCCGGGCGCTCTGCAGGAATGGTGAGGCTGTCTATTCCTGTAAAGAATAGATTGGGGCAGTTCTAGCTCAAAAGAGGTTGATTTAAGACACACTCGTCACTAACAATATCTCATTAACATAACCAAGAAAACCCATTCCCGAATGGACGTCTAACCAATTTAAGAGTTAGTAAGGCTTTATAGGGCAGGGTAGAATTGCCCCCTTTGGATGTCAAAAGCTATCAATCTTTACAAGAGCAGAGAAACCTTGTTCCAGGGGAGTGTTGGGTGGGTTCGAACCGTGGGCCTGGCGGTTAGCTGCCCGCTGCTTCCTCTACTACACTGCCAAGGCTCCTTTCTTCTTTGGACAAATTCTCTCCATCTTAATCTTGTCAACGATAAAACATAGATAATAATTCATACATACCTCACAAGGTTATCATAAAACTCAAAGGATATATCAGGGAGGGTGGAGTGAATGATTTGAACCTGGCCTGAGAGCTGCCGCTGGATTTGAACCGCCAAGCCCAGGGGCCGCAGTCCCACACTCAACCACTTATGCCACCGGGGCTCAGCCAGCAGAAGATTCAAAAAGTTAACTAGCAGAGTTTTAAGCCATTTAGGTAGAAAGATACATGTAAGCTGCGCTTTACAAAAAAAGCGTTTGTTCTCTCTGACCCCAAAGATGTTTTTATTTTAAAGAAAAAATAGATCTCTGCTGACAGACTGCACACAAAAAAATATGGACCGTCATTTTAGTGACCTCTGACAGTGCTGCCTAGTGTGGTCTGTATCCCCTTCCTCCCACCCCCCACCACCATTCCAAGTCACTCCAAGGGACTCCCTGTGAATTAGGAATCGTTTTACATTTTTAAGTCGTGAGTTAGGTGTGAGTCTGCATATGGGGCGGGAGAACAATGGTGCTCTCTACCCCTCTAAGCAGCGAGAGGCTTGGCCACGCGCAGCGGCAGCACTTCTTCCTTAGCCTGTCGGGTCTCTGAAGTAGTCAGTTGACAGGCTGGCAAGGAGTTGCATATCAGATCACCTTTCTCTCATCCCACAGCTCACCCAGTCTTCCCACCTTCCCCAGGGCTGGCCCTGTCCCCAGCTTCCCTTTCTTCCCCAGCCCCTCCTCTAAGAACGCTGCCTTCCTCTTCACCCATGGTCTCACCTGTCTATCCTCTCATCAGGGGTTGAGAAGGAGCTACAGGGGGGAGACAGAGCTGAGTTAGGGATGAAAGGTAAATATAGACTTTATGGGAGAGAGAGAAGGATTTTGAGGAAGGGAAGGGACAGCAGAGAATGGGAGATGGGAACGTCTTGAGCTCCTGGGCGGTTCTGAAGCCCTAGAGTTAGGTCTGGAAAGCCTTGCCTGGCAGTGAGGCAGTGAGGCAGACATAGATAGGGCTTGAGCCAAGGACGTCTGTACCGAGAAGGGGAAGGAGGCTTTCTGATGCTGCAGCGGCAGGGTCTGCGTCAGGATCTGGTTTCTGAGTATTTTGTCTTTCGCAGACCTGATTTCTCTAACACTGAGATTAGAGGTTGTACAGACCCAGCCGTGAGAGATAAGCTCTGTGAAGGGGCTGTGCCCTTCAGGGAGATAAGTCTGTGAAATGCCAGAGGAAGGCTTGACAAAGTTCAGCAGGTTGTTCAACTCTTTCTTAGTGAGGCTGGTGCAAATGGGTGCCTGGGGCTGCCAGTTTCGGGGGCTGCCTGATTCGACCTCAGCCCAAACACTTTCGTCCTGGCGAGCTTTTGAGATGGAAAAGCGAATCCTGTCCTCATAACATGTAAAAATTACTCAATATCCATAAATACATTTTTCACAAACAAATGAAATAACCACTATCTAAAGAAGAACTGTGTCAGTCCAGGTAGACTAGAGAAACAAACTCACAGACATGCATATGCATACAAGAAAAGGGTTTATATACAAGAGGAATGGGACATTGAGATAACATCCCAGCGCAGTCCAGTTCAAAGTCATAAGTCTGATATTAACCCATATGCCTGATATCAGTCTATAATAAAGTCTCCTTCCGACTCACGAAGTCATAGGCCAGTGGGTGCAGAGTCCCAGCGCCGGCAGGGGTCTCCTCGCTTCCAGGATTCAGAGTCCATCAACAGCATCCAGTGGTGGTAGAGGTAACTCAGCGCTGGCAGCGGTCTCCACATGACTTCTCCAGCTGCTAGCCATAAGGTCT
>PVJH01015056.1:0-54883 GCA_004026705.1 Nesogale talazaci
GATACTAGGGGCTTAAGGGAAAAGGTGGATGATTGGAGAACAATAATAGAAGTGGACATGAGAGAGTGCTTGATGAGTATGCTTATTTATATATTGTGATAAACGATGTATGAGCCCCCAATAAAATGATTGGAAAAAAAAAAAGAAAACTCGGTTTACTCCTAAAGCCTATACACAATCGCAAAACAAAGTCATATTAACTTTAAAGGATTAAATGAAAATAGAGAGACTCTTAGAAAAGAGGTAACAGGAACATTGGTATATCAGTAAAATATCAAATTATATATGGAGTTAAGGAAAGTAAATTTGGCCCACTTTCCATTCAAATAAAAATGTGTCATTAAAGGTTGTTACCTGAGGGCAGAATCATATGTGCCTCATAAGGTGGGAAACAAAATGAAGATTTCCCTAAATCTGGAAAATAGTTATGTTAAAAGTAACTGATAAAATAGCAAATAGAGTGAGCCCCCCCTCCCCCTGTGTTTACTATCCCAAGGGTTATTCTGCCATCTCTAAGAACTGATACAGCTCTTCCTGTTTCGGTGTGTTCTGCTAATTAGCAGGCTAATGTGTTAGGCTGGGTTGTCTGGAGGGAGCAAATTAGTGGCACCCATTTATATACAAGGAAGAACAATATCAAGAAGGAATTCCACATTCAGAGGTGTTCCAGCGCAAACCAACTCAAGTTCATAATGCCAATGCTAGCCTGCGCCCTCCTTAAACACACAGAGCTGAAGGCCAAGGATACAGACAGGAAGATACAGGTGGGTGCACAGTTCTGCAGATCCAAGTTCAGTGACAGCTTTGTGGGTACATCAGCTCTCAGAGTCGGGTGGTCTTCATGGGGACACCCCCAAGGTAGACACAGAGTCTCAGGAATCAAGAGGGTAGGGGACAGGGGTGTTGCGGGGAGGGTGCCAGTTGGTTCCTTATGAAAAGACCACACTGCCAGAAAGGCATCTTTAGGCTGTGACCTGACTTACAAGCTAGATTTCACCCCTGCATGTTTACAGAGTCAAACTGACATAAAATCTATCATACAGCCATAAAAAATAAGCCCTCAGAACTAATTTCTAATAAAAGTTTTATAGCCATTAGCAAATCACTTACTATTTTATTTTAACATATGTTTCAAAATTTGCGTTGGTAGGTATGAGTGAATCAAATCGCACACATTTTGGAACAGAATGAGGAGTGGTTCCATAGACTGCATAGCAGAATGGGAAGAGCATTCCACCAACACTTGGCTGTCTAAGACTCTGCGCTTGTGTCCACACTTAATTATCAATAGGGCAAGTCAGCAGACTTTGAAACCATCACTTTTCACAGCTGCTGTAGGAATGTGGTAGACAAGATGATTTTTTATCTCTCTTGTCACTCTAAAATTCACGATTAAAAAATCATTTTATTTGGAGATCACACAACTCTTATCATAATCCATACATACATCATCTCTGTCAAGCACATGTGCTCGTATGTTGCCATCATCATTTTCAAAACATTTCTTTTTTTAATTTTTAAATTTTCTCAAAACATTTCCTTTCTACTTCAGCCCTTTGTATCAGCTCATTTCACCCCTTCCCACCCTCCCTCCCTCATGAAACCTTGATAATTTTTAAATTATTATCATTTTTTCATATCTTACACCAACCGTTTGTCGTCTTTCACCAACTTCTCTGTTGTCCATTCCCCTGGGAGGGAACTATCTTTGGATCATTGTGATCAGTTATCTCTTTATTCCCCACCCTCCCCTTCCCCTCCTGGTATTGATACCATCATTGTTGGTCCTGAGCGGTTTGTCTGACCTGGATTCCCTGTGTTTCCATGATTTTTATTTATGAGTCTTTTTTTCATTTTTGTGCCCTTCTCTATTATGACACTCACATCGTATGATATAAAGTTGTCTACTTCCATATCGCATTGTGACTTTTTCAAAGGCATAAATTATATTTCCTTCCTCTAGTAGCATGTGTAAGTCAAGTAAGACAGGTAATTTTTTTCTTGTACAAAATCCAGTTATTAAACCCAAACATTGAGGAACTACCCATATATTGAGTCGTGATTCAGTCAGACTCATTTGGAATAAAAGAAAAGATAGCTTCAAGGCTTGCCATTTCCTAATTACGCAATTATAAGATATAATGAATTTTTGACTAAGGAGTGAGTGAACAATTCTAGAGCTGTTTGCCGCAGTGATTAGAACTCTCCTAAGAGAAAGTGTGCATATACTGTAAGACGTTACTGCAGAGCTTTCTGGGTAGAATCATTGTTACTGGTTCTTTACAAAGCACAAACTCATGCCTGAAGAAACATGACTTTGTGACTAGTTCTATCATCTTTATATATCCTCAGTGAGAGTTAATTGGAGAAGCATAGGCTTATCTGAAAAATAGGAGCGTTGCTCCATTATCAGACACCATTACTCTGAAGAAAAATGCTTATTGCCTGTCACCATTGTTAATATCTTCTTACCTGTCAGTGCTGCCTCATTGAGCCAAGCTATGGACCAGGTATTATTAAGATTATAAAATATTATTACTGAAATAATTCTATGTGAAAGTTGATCTAGCGTACAAACACAGAAGATGATATTCTCATAATATTAGAGATGTGGTTAGAAGGCTTTTTTATCTTTAATTCTCTTAACTAGTACTGGTCTGTCTTTGCACTTGCAAAAATATCAACATCTAAATGAGCTGACGCTCCCTCTGTGGTTTCTTTCAGTCCTGTGACTGTAACCTTTAGAGGAAGTTCCCATCTCCTTTTTTCACAATGCAAGAAGTTGTCCCCCTTCATTTTTATCGACAAAGTAAGAATAAAATGCATTGGTTTTCGCTGACAAAAGTAATTTAGTGAGCTTTGTATTTGCTCTAGAGACTCATGAATAAAGCAAAATGAATATCTGGGGACAATCACACATAAATATGTTAATGTCTGTGTAGACCAATACCAAGTAGTCAGTATAAAACATAAAATTTATTACTATGCATCTTTAGAAAAATTTTCTGTTTCTATTTTTCATGCCAGCATCCATTGACAATACATATTCACAAAAGAGAAGATAGAGGAAGGATAGGTATTTTACAATTTACAAAAATGGGTATGCCAAATCCTCATTGTTTATTTCAAAGAACACCATTAGTTAGTGTGCGCAATTCATGTTGAGAAGCACGAGTCCCTTTGACCAGAAGCGGTCAGCAGTGTGAGCTTCAAGAGCATGCATGCTGTGTCGTTGAAATCAGCCCCGCATAGGAAAGAATTTCATTCCTGGTATAACACTCTCTCACCATCTTAAAATTTTTCACAGTTAAAATTTTTCAAGGAACTGTGCATTTTATTTTGGCAATTTAGCTGGAAAATTAGGCAACCAACCCTAATCCACAATGAAGACTTTCTGAAATATATAAAGCCCGTACAAGGTCTGAACATTTAAGGTAGGATCTGAAGACCCAGACAGATCATTCTGTAATTGCAAACTGTAATTGCTTTATAAATGGTGCTGTTCATGTCACAGAGTCAATTCTGTGATTTAACGATTTATAGGACAGAATAAAGCATTGTCACAGGGGTCCCTAGATGGCAGTTTTTATGGGAGCAAATGGCCTGGTCTTTCCACCTCCTTGGCAGCTAGTGAGTGGTTCTAAATACTGATGTTTAGATTAGGAGCTAAGGGCCTAACTATTGTACCAAAGAAAATTCATATTCTGCTATTGTCAGATTCAAGTTAGGGTGATTTTATCCTTGCCTGCAAGATTAAGAAGTTGGGCCAACCTGTAAGCAATGTGAGATCAGTGAAGACATTTGAAAGGGTAAATAGAATCCTTTTTAAAATAGACCCACCTTGCCGTGGCATGTTATATGTGTTAGGGTTAGAGAAAAAAAGGGGATGACAAAGAGGATATCGAAAGCTGATTTGATCTGCTCCCACCAGGGTAGTGATGCCACAGAAAGAAAAACAAAAAGCTGAATTGAAAGCCATATTAAAGATATAAATTAAAGTACCATGCTCAAGATGTGGTTGCTTAAGTTATATGTAAACCAGAAGTAGAATAATATCTTACTGTGGAATGCATATATATATATTATATGTGTATATATATACATATATATATTCTGTCCTTTGCATTTCATCAAACCAATCTCCAAGGTTTGAAGAAAGCTGCTCTATACTTCCATCCCATTTTCTTTCCATTCAAATTGCATTAGACTTGACAATCCTCATGTGTTGGGTTTGTATCTGTATATTCAAGCTTAGTATGGCTAGGAAGATACATTTCTTTCATGCTTTTCTGATACCCACTAAGAAAAAATTTCCAAATCACCATGAATTAAAACCCTAATTTTTCCAGTTGGATGTTCAGATGAGAAGCCTTGGTGGAATAGTTGGTTACACATTGAGCTGGTAACTGCCAATGCAGCGGTTTGAAAACTCCAGCCCCGCCCTGAGAGAAACATGAGACTTTCTATGCCTGTGAACAATAACAGACTCAAAAATAAAGAGGATTTTTCTACCCTGTCCTCTAGGACTCCTATGAGTCAGACTCAACTTGACGGAAAAGAGTTTGCGTTTATCTTCAGTTCTGACACCAGTTTCCCTTATGATGGAGACAGCTGTTAGCTTGGAAATCCTTGGAGTTTTCCATGCTTCTCATTTGCTGCTTTGTACATTACCCTTTCAGAAGGCTATTTGGTAACATAGAGGTTTCCAACCACACTAGTTTGTGCAGCGTGCGGTCCTAATAATTTGCTAAAACTATACTAACTTCACAGAGAATGCTATACTTAAGATCATGGACAAGCTTTATTATAGCAAAATGCATACAAACTCAGAGGTGTGGGAGAGTTCACAACACAAAGCTTCTATGTCTTATCCCTCCCCTGAGGACCAATGGGTTTTGGGGCAACAAAGAGATCCTTGGAGTTCCTGTGTCTGTTGCCTATTTTTGGTAAGTTTTATGGAGTAAATCAGAACTCTTCCTCTCCAGTTCTTACTCCCACCTAGTTGGTTGGTATCAGGCCATGCAGTGGTAGTTTTAGCAAAAACCCTACTATAATCTGGAGATCTGAGATAACAAAAACTCTGTGGTTACTCTGAAAATTCCAAGAGTTGAGAGTTATCTTTCAGTAAATAGGTGAAAAACCCAATTACATTACTTCAGATGAAATTAAATTATTTACCCAATAAAATCCCATGGAAAAAAGTACTCCTTGAAGTAATCATAATAAAGATGAGTCAGATATCCTCAATATTCATGTTAAATAAGTTTTACTGAGCTAAGAGTAAGTCTAATAATTATGTGATGTTAGAAATTTAAAGTGATCCTGGTTGTGTGGACCTTATGCATTGAGCTGCTAGCCTCAAGATCAGCTGTTCGAAACCACCAGCCACTCTTTGGGAGAAAGACGGACTTTCTACTCTGATAAAGATTTACAACTTGAGAAACTCACAGGGTCAGTTCTTGGTCGTCCTATAAGTTCACGATGACTTGGTTTAGACTTGATGGCAATGATTTGAGTCTGTGTGTGCTTGAATTCTTTGTTTAGATATTTCAGATCTTTTCAGTTGTTCAACAAAGGAGCATCTGATTAATGTGGAAATGATTCTGTCTGCACTTAGACTGTCTTTGCCTTGACCCCTGTGCTAGTCCACGTATACTAGAGAAACAAATTCATAAGCACACATATGTGTATAAGGAAGAGGTTTATATACAAGAGCAACTGTACATCAAGAAAACATCACAGCCCAGTCTAGTTCAAGATCATAAGTCCAATATTAGCCCACATGTCTGATACCAATCCTTAAGTCCTCTTCAGATTCATGAAGCACATGCAATGGCATCAGGACAATCAAAGGCCAGTGAGTGCAAAGACTTGTGTATCCAATGGTGGTAGAAGCATCTCAGCACTGGCAGGTTTCTCCCTGTGACTCCTACAGTTTCCAGGGCTCTGGGTCTATCAGCATGCTGCCTTGTGTCTTGTCAGCTGCAATATCTCCCAGGGAGTGAGTCATGAGTCTCCAACCTACAAAAGAGAAATGCCTCCAGATTTCCCAGAATTCTCAGTGTAAACGGCCATGCCCACATAGAGATTTCATTGGCTATCTCCAGATTTACAGCTTAGACTCCACCCCTACACTCTTAATCCTCAAATTGACACCAGATTAGATGAATGCCACAGCCACTTATACTAAATTTAGGAATAAAGAATTCATTTGCCCCTAGGGAAAAGAAGCTCAATAGTCATAAGATGAGAAGAAAGCTATATCGCAAGAATCAGGACACCAAAAGAAACCTTAAGTCTGGCATGTTAAATAACACCTTCCATAGTGCTTGATTTATGTCTACTTGGGAGAGGAAGGCACTAATGCGATAGATAGTAGTTGGTCATGAATTAAATGCTCCTCACATATTCAATATTGTGATCTAAATTTTAAATTTAAAGTTCATTATTCTAAATTGTAGTTGACCCTCTTTGGTGTTACTTTGAACTGATAAATAAAGTTTAATCTTTTTTGTTTGTTTTTGGGAGATCACTACCCATTGGTGGTCATGGGAGCTACCCAGCAGTGCTCGTGAGAGCCGCCGCTACATTTGAACTACCAAGCCCATGGGCCACAGTCCCGCACTCAACCACTTAATGCCACCAGAGCTCAACCCCAAAGCTTAATCTTTATGTTTACCAAACTAGTGGATTAAATCCTTGAATTCATTACTCTGTGCCTATAATGTTAAATGTTGCACTTTGGTTATCTACTCTGAGTTCATGAAGGAGTCCTTTTTTACATATATAAACCATGTCATCAAATAAAATGTTTCCTACATTTCTCTAAGACCTTAAAATCACATTATTGGGATGTATGTTAAATATAAATACCAAGATCCCATTAATGAGATGTTACAGGCATTCTGTGTCCTCTACGTATGGTTGAATACATTTAATATTTCACAACAATGGACATGAATGGCTTGACCATTTTCTTCACGGGTAAAAATTACTACTATTTCTGAAAACATGCCAATTATTTATATGTGCAAATTAGGTGTGCCTAATTATTCTCAAACAATATTCAAAGGGATTAAAAATGCATATACATTCTTTGCAACACACATATATTTATTCATATGTGGATAAACATATATGTATTCCCTTTAAAACTGTTTTATATATATATATACATATATTTGACCTATCATGCTCAAGCAAAATGTCCTCTGAGGTTAAAAAGCAACTACCAAGAAATTATATTCACTAACCATTGTTTTACGTCAATGTCTGTGACCATACCCAATCATCCATGTCTCATAGCTGGTACCCAGTTTTATGTTAAGTAGGATTTTAAAGGAATTTATGTAACAAAAACTATTTGCCAAATTTGGGGGGTTAAGATGTATGTTTGCCAGAGGTTAGGGACACTGGAGATGTTCTCTTTGAGCTCAGTAGAAGGCTAAATGAACCTTCAGTGAAGAGCCCACAGATTACAAGAACACCAACTGTAGTTATCATATTGTTCAAATAATTAATTTCCAGTATGTTCTCAGAGTGCTAGTGTGTGCACTATTATAATAAATCTGACTATAAAATGCTTAAGAGTACTTTACATTTTTGGAGCACATCCTAAAATTTCATGTAGGTATAATGTTTTTCATTTGTTTGTGTGCAGTACTTCAAGAGAAACAGTACAGATGCTATCGTGCCAATAAAGTGATTTTCCTAGAGTCCCACAGCTGAGAAGGTGCTTAACCAAGGCTACAATTCAAGGGTTTTTTATTGTTAGTTGAATAGTTTTCTACTATACTATAATGCTATATGGGGGAATGGGGTGAGAAAAAAGAGGCATATAATTTAAATTAGAAGAAAAAGAAAAAAAAACCCTAAGTGTTCATTCTCAATAACAACCACAACAAAACCACTGCCATGAAGTCGATGCTGACTATGGAGAACTATGCTATCCAGTTTTTCGAAGGAATGAATATCAATTAAAGAAATGTTCCTCTTGGCTGAGAGAGAAATTTAGTACCATCCAACAGATAATATTTATCAGACACTTAGTGTGTGCCAGACACATTGCTGTGGGCTTTACTTACATGATCACACTGACGCTCTGAAGAAAAACTCAGAGATTGATTAATTTCCCTTAGTTCAAGATCTAATAAGGAGGAGAGCAGTCATTCATACAACTCAGCATCATGCCAAAGTCCCTATAACCTTTTCCAGTATCTTCCTCGATAGTTTTTCTTCATGTCTCTTCCTCCCTTCTTTGAGAGTATTATGGGCCATTAAAAAGTCATTAATTTTCTTAAGAATTAACCCAGTGACAAATCACTGTGCCGTTGTACAGTTTGACAGTGGAAAGACCAAAGGGATTTTAAGGTAGACTTCAAAAAAGAAAAGAAAAAGAAAGAAAGAAAGAAGTAAAATGAACATTATTGGAACATGGATAGTGAAGCTTATGGCAAACTCAGGAAGCCTTTATCAAGGCTGTTTCTCAGTGTAGTTTCTCAGGAAAAGGAAAAACTTCATCCACCATAGGAAGAGAAAAGAAAGCAAAATGACAGAAAGTTCTCTTCTCTGTGGGAAAGATAATTCAGCACTATAGAAACAGAACCCTCTCTCACATGCTAGAATCATGCTCTAAAAAGCCTTCTTTGTTAAAATAAGGAAGTTAAACTTGCCTCTAAAAGTGATAAGGTGAGAGTGACAAAGTGAAACAAATTTTTTTGTTGTTTTGTTTTCGAAGACAACAGGCAATCTTCTGAACAACTTCTTTCATCTTTCACTTAGAGTCTAGGGGAAAAGCTAATAAAGTACTGGAGTTAGGTGGAAAGACAACATGTTTCTGCTTAGTTCCAAAATCACTATGACGTAGCAACTGCTCTAATGAGACTATGTGACCCAGAAGTGAGATGCTCACCAAAGGGTGAGCACACAGCCTCTTTCATGAAGACCCTGGATTTCTTCATGTATTCAGCAGACCAATAGCATGCAATACACACTGCTCTCGGTGCTAGTAGTTTCAGTTAAGCATCAACCATGAGAGAAGATGGTAGGAAGCAAAAAGTAACATCATCTGCTCAAGGATCCCAAGAGAGCAGCCAAGAGCAGGCAGGAAATAAAGGAAGTGTCAAAGAAAACAAGAAAAGAGAGAGGAATTCCAGAGAGAGAAAACACGAAAATGAGGCTTAAACTTAAGAAAGCAAGCATCTGCTGTAAGTAACCATTTCATTAAAAGTGCACTAAATTGTGGAGGTTCTCTCTCAGGAACTGCAGACTGTGAGCTGAGATTAAGTATAATGGGCTCCCACATGAATTCTTCTCATTACTTCTCTTGAAAGATCAGTAAATCTACTGAAAGGGTAATTTAGGTTTAGTGTTCACGATCCAATCATTTTACTTTTAATCGTCCCTGTTTAGAATTTTAAAAATATGATGCAGATATAATCCAAAAAAGAAGAGATAGGCTCAAAAAGAGATGATTTCATGTTTGGGGATATTCTTGGTACCAGTAAGTATGCAGTAGATGATAGTTGTAATTCTTCCCCCCTCCTCTGCCTTGATAGGTGGCGGTAGAGCTATGACCAGCTTCTAAGGACAATGCATACTATTAATTGCAGGAACCAAGTAAAAGACAGCAGAAGAAAGATAATCTATTTTTCACTCTCCGGAATTCCTTGGACCTTTATGTGACTTTAATGAAGTCACTTCTTCATCCTATTAAGCTTTTCTTTCACAGTAACTTCACAAAAAGAAAAATTTGGGGGACCTCTTGTTAAAGGATAGATAGATGAATGATGGATAGATACATAGATACATAGATAGATATAGATTTGGGAGGAAAAAACAAATAACATGAATGAGAAACTAAATAATGACTTAAAATATTTTTTTCTGGTCTTAAGTTGCCATAAATTTGGTTTGTATTATTTTTTAAAGCACATGAGTGTTTTCTGGGCTCTGGTGGTCATGGGAGCGATCCAGCCTTGCTCCTGGAGAGCCGCTGCTGGATTTGAACCGCCAGGCCCTTGGGCCGCAGTCCTGCACTCAAGCACTACACCACCGGGGCTCAACCCCTGAGTGTTTTAAGATATAAAGACAACCCAAAATATCACTGTGGAGGAACATTTATTAAATGTTAAGCAGGATACAACATGGCCAGGACAAAAGCACAGTCCCTGAAGAGGGAGATGAAGAGCATGAGATAATAAAAGAACCCAAGTGTCTGCAGAGACCGACGAGGACATTGCAGGGCAAAAGAAGCGGTCCTAAAAGCATAAATGGAAGCAGATCAGTACATCACAGTTACTGGTAGAACTTCAGAAGCAGGGAAAGACAACAATTGGGGGAAAAAACACAGTATGTTAGACAAAGAACATAGAAGATTGGTTTTAGGGCTCTGCAACCAAAGCAATCAGATTGCCATTGAGGAAAAAGAGACCAAGATACCCCAATTTCCTTTAAGGACACAACCAGGCAGATCCCCCAGGGCAATGCCTCCTCTGCCTCTCTGAACAAGCTAAGGGAAAGACAATAATTCACTGTCTGCACTCTGCATGAAGCCTAAGCTAGTCACACTCTCCATTAATGATCAGAAGGAGTTCAGTGGAGGCTGAATTATTGTGGAGACTCAAAAGTGTATTGAGGGCTTCCAATGCAAACCCTAGCCTTTTGTATCCTTGGTGTTCAGAAATTTAAGCTCTAAAACAAAGGTAAATAAAAAGCACAGACCTTCAGACAGTATTGTTTCCAGAAATTCTCCCTGGATGTCTGGGGTTCTCCTTGAATTGTCTGTTGAGCACATGAGTTCTGATAACTTATTAACTTACTGAGTACCCCCATTAGTAGAGCTTCTAAGAAAGTCAGTAAGGAAAGAGATATTTTAAACCTAAGGTGGACGCACAATAAATAAACTGGTCAAATATTAAAAATCATTTTATAGCATGAAAGTATGTGGATTTGCAACTGAATTATGACTCATATTTGTAGTGTATTTTTTCTCCCAACAATGTAATCAAAGGTTATAAATTTCCTTTTCTGATTTGAAAAGGTTTGAACACTGAAACTGTCTAGTGAGGATATTGATTTTATTAGAATTTAAGAATAAAAATTTATCCTCAGGAAATTAGCAGTGTAGGGCACTCACTGGACAAAAAAAAAATCACATTCCTTGAAATAATTGTAGTGACATTTTAATGCATCCTCCACATGAAGCGGTTTCTTGCAAATGGCTAAACCAGACCATGTCTTAATTATTTCATGAAAGAAAACTTCAAGACCCTTAGAACTTCCTATCATAAAACTTACAGGAAGGAAATGGAACAGAAATGAAATAGCAGAATGAAATGGTCTAAAATATAATATACATTTAAGAAATGAATTAAAGATACACATCATTTCAGAGGTAAAAGCTCACAATAAACTTCCTCACACATATATTAAAAGGGGGAGATAATGAATTTGAAGGGTTTTTCTAAATCAGTCCTGCTTTCATGATTTTCATGTAATCCACTGGATCACTTTTTAAATAAAGGCAAACAAAGCAACTAAACCCTTTGAATAATCATTAGAATATTGCCCTCTCAGAATCAAAACATCATCCCTTTACAGAAAGTAACTCACTTTCATCTCATCAAAAAGTGAAGACTCTAATCTGAGACACTTCTCTGTGACTTACATTAAACATTCTTTTACGTGCTTGGTTATTGTTAGAGAAGTTTGACTTCTTGAATCTGTCATTTTGCATCTGCTCTCATTCCAGTCAGCTTTTTGATTTCAGGAAACGGAAGGCAGTATTGGAACTATGCTATGTCATCACACACACACACACTCACACACACACACACACACACACACACACACACACACACACTGAACTGTAAACCCAGGACTCATTCACATAATAAAGGAAGTCCATCTTTCCTGAAAGCATAAATGAAAGACAAGATTGATTAAGAATGGTTTGTTCCCTCATTCTATAGTGTAGGATCACCACGGAACCCATGAATGATAAATCTAAGAGAGCTTCCTGGTACTTATTGAGCTCCTTAACTGCAGTGACTCTTCAACTATGTTCTAACCATCTTGCTCCCTGTAAGAGCTCACTTTTTGAGCTTCCTTTGTATTTTGCAGCTGCTCTGATTAACAAAGATTCAGGCAGACCCTGCTCCGGGATGGTGGTGGTTATAGGAGGAATTAAATCTTTGTTAAGTAAAGACATATGGCTTGGGGACCATATGATTCTTTCACCTGAGCACTGTCGCATTCTGTTGCCCACAGTGCATTTACAAAAGGAATCAGTCAGGAAAGCCACAAGAGATAATCTTTTGATTGCTATCCACTCACATCCTGAATCCCCCACAAGGTTGCAATTCCTAGTCAATTCTATTCTCGTGCCACAAAAATCGGCTTATCTCTGAATAGCAAAGCAATAATTTTGGGCTCACTGAGTAATTTTTCTGTATTTCTAAAGATATGAGTTTGTGTGTGCATATTTAAATCTTTTGTAAATATTTTAGATGATAAACGATTGTATGCCATATTAAATGATCAAAACCTGTATTTGCAATTGTTGAAAACCATGACTTCCATGTGTTCCTTAAAACAGGGCATGTTTGATTTCTGATTTGTTGTCATATAAATGGTAAGGCCAAAATTGAGGCCTTTTACTAAATATGCAAAGTCCCCCCCCCCTTAAACCACCTTGAACTAGGCAGATTTGCAACATTTTAAACTGGCACTTCATCCCTCTTTCAGCAAGCATCCTCTGCAGATTTAATGATCAGGAACATCCTTCTGATGCATGCTGGGAGATATGGCTGCAGGGTACAGACCACAGCAGACAGTGTGTCAGATGAGGCAGAACTTCTTGTTAGGGGTGAGTATGCTAATAGTGCAGTCTGAAAACATGATCACCATAAATTATCATACAAAGGAATTTAAATGCATGGACGTTGAGCATATCAGTACTGTGCATTTTACTTTCAACTTTACAATATCTGTCATTTTTGCTTAACCTTTTTGCCTTTGATAAGAGTACATGAAAAACTCCTTAGGAACAGACAAAACCTGCAGATGCAACTTCAGGGTCCAAGATAACTTTAGTAATAAGTGGTCATTAAATGTTGAACCAACTTAATGCCAAGTGAAAATTGTAAACAGTTGAACCACTAAGACACTTGGACTGCAGATACAGCCATCCATTTGTATGTGTATATGTGTTTTTCAAATGCAAATTGAGTGGAATCCCCAGGCTCCTTTTCTCCCCACTAACTTCTAAATTCTGCTTCCCCAAACAGGAAAAGTGCATGCCTAAAATGATGACATTTGTAAGTGTTAAGTGACAGGGCTTTTTTTTTTTTTAAGTCTGGAAATGTCAACATATCCTCTCTGTGCAGAAATAACATTTCAGTGGTTTCCAACAGTGAGTTGCATCACCAGCGTCTGTGACCCTTTGAAGAAGACTCACCTTGCATGAATTAACCAAATGACTAGTGCTCCCCTTGCTTTTAGCACCATATTACCCGTCAGGTTAATCAGATGCGAGCATTCATTTTGTTCTTCTTTTGATGTATTGATTTAAGCATGATATCCAGGCAGAGAAGTTCGCATATTGTAAGCTTACAAATGTACACCTCAGTGAATAATCACAAGGCGAACGCACCACGGAGCTAACATCCAAGACACAGCCCTGTTCTGGTGTTGATTCTGAGTTCTCACAACCGGATGGAGGAATAAGGAGGCTGCCAGTCTTTGTGGGAACAGATCGCTTGTCCTTCTCAGGTTGGGGTGCAGGATAGGGGAGGTTTGGTGGGTTTGAGTTTGAAGTAACCAGTCCAGGGCTTAGCTGGCAGCACCCCCAGAAGCAACAACAAGACTAGGCTAAGAATCCCACCGAGATTCCTCTCCTTTTGTGATCATAGAAAATATATTTTGAGTAGAGTGAGTATTGCATGAGATCTCTGCAAATAAATTCTCACCACTCACCCCAAAATCTGGTATTTTTTATTTAACTAGTCTTTTATCCATCTATGTATTCTACGCTTTGAGAATTCATCAATGTTATTTTTAAAATCCCGAGCAGGACCTGCAGCACACATTGAGCTTCAGCACCTCGTTGTTCAGGCTGTGCAAATCACTAAAGGCTTACTGGTTTTTACCAGATCGTGCACCACAGGCCCCAGTAAAACATTGTTTTTAAAAGACGGGGCAGATCTAGACTGAGTGGCAGCTTGTTCATATTCTGTGTGTTTGTTTCTGTTCAGAAGGCTTATTGAACTTTTCTCCAAATTGATATCAAGAATGTGAATCTCTATTTCCATTTTATAAAATGTCAACTTTTAAAAGTGCACTTCCTCTCATAGTATCCCATTTAGCTAGGAAAAGAAAATTCCTTTGCACCTCCTGAAGTTACAAGGCTCATAGAACTGCAAATCCCGCACTGCATCCAAATTTACAGAAAATTGCTTCTTCTCTCGCCATGGCCTGTTTTAGATTATGTGTATTTATTGTGTAGCACTTGCCTAGTAATTTAGAATGATGCTCCTAAAATTGGAGCTTTCCAAATGAATAACGCAATTTAGAAGCTGATAACAAGAAGCTAGGTAGTTTTACAGGGCTGTAAGGGGCGAATTTAAGTGACAAACTAACATTCTGCTTTGTAAGTAAAATTAAACTCAACAGGGTTTAAAACATAATTCAGGTTCAGCTTTTTCATGTTTTGCTCTTTTAGCCTTTGGCTTTATGCCTGGGAGATGATAGAATGCATAAATTTGGGGAATAAACTCAATAGTGATTTCAAACAGGTTGCTATTGTCTGAATATTCATGTACCAGTCAACTCCAGCTTCTGCTTGAAGTAAGTTTGATCAAATTGCCAATTTTCCATTATGTATTTGCATTGCTTTCTACAATTAGCAAAAGTAGCTTGCCTCTGCTGCCTGGTTGGTCTTAGACAGATTTTAAAACTGAACAAAGGATTCTATTTCTTCCTCTTTCTTATGTTTTTATTTTTATGTAACAAGAAAATTGAATTCTAGAAGATTCCCATTCATAATGCTGATTTTCAAAATGATATTCAAGATGGTGGCATTCTGCCAGTCTCCCCTTTCCCACCTCTTCATTTTGTGAGTTTGCAACTCAGGACATTTTAGGATAGAACAAGACACAGGACTCCATCCCACTATTCTAGACTAGGTTTTCCTAAAGAAGACCACAGTTGTAGTGGTAGGATCTGTAAAGCAAGATCCAAATTCTTGATTTGAATAGCAAGGATGGTTTCACCAGGCGTCTTCTAGTATACTATCATTAGATTTTCTGAACAATTCACTTGGCTCAGAGGTGTGCATGAGAATGTACATGCTCCGATGTCTTCTTACTGTTTTTCAGTGGAAAATCTGTTTTCTCCTAGATAAAGGGAAGCTGCATTTTAATTGTCTTTGTTCTCATTAGCAAGAGTCTTTGTAGCATAATGATTACATGTTGGACTGCCAGCTCCAAGGTCAAACCCACCAACTGCTTCTCTGGAGAAAGAGAAGGTGCCCTACCCCCATAACTTCTTTTAGTCTCGGCAACCCACAGGACGCCCTGACCTAAAGACTTGCTCTGAGTCAGAATCGACTCAATGACAGTGATTTTTTGTTTGTCAGTTTGGGTGGTTGGTGTCCTTTGAACAGTAGCCTATAGGACTGTTTGGTTCATCTTACCAAATCCTATAGCTCATCTAACAGCCTGAAAAGCACATTAAACTGAAACTCATGGTTTTGGCTCCAGGACCTCATGCTTTCAAATTTAGAATCTGAATGTTCCTGACTGAAAATACTGCCTGCCTCTGTAACCATTTACTATTTTAAGGACTATCCTTCACCTAAATGCTTAGTTCCACTGCTAATTTATTTTACCTGTGAATGTCAGTGCTATTATTCACCTCTCTGCCACCATTATCATCCTCCTCCAAAAATTGAGTTTTTCCATAAATAATCACCTGAAGCAAAAAAAATCACCTGCACTCACATATTTAATATTCAGTGAACCAGCATTATAGTAGCACCATGCATAATTTGGAGAACTACAATAGAAGTAATGAATATGTTAGAAGGAATTATTTTGCTGGAATATAAAATAAGACTAAAGCCACACCTGGACATCTGTGCACAATGTTACTCAATTATTCAAGGATGACATAGCAGCCAAAAAGAAACTAAGATTAGACAATGCTGTAAAAAAGAAATCTCTTTTAAGACAGGACAAAACAATGCTGTGCTTGAAAAGAGAGAGACCTTTAGGAGGAAACCTTGCTGGTTTTGAAGGCCTGATATTACCAAGAAAAAAATGGGAAGTGAGCACACACATTATCTTTAAAAATCAAGACATTTTATTGTATTGTATAATAATTAATGTCAGTAATATATTTCTCATAGCGATTTTCTGGATTGAAAACTGCTAAGATGTTAAAAAGAAAATGTGCTTAACTAAAAGAAGACTAACTGGGGCCCAAAACATGAGCTCCATCTATTCCATCCAGATATAGAAGGAAGAATTGAAAATTCACTGTTGCATACAACTTCTTTATTCTTATTCTTCTGCTTCTTTTTTTGAGGGGGTGGCATCACTGCCATCTGGTGGTGGGAGTAGGAGGCCCAGTCTTTGCTCCTGTGGAACTGCTGCTGGAATTAAACCTCCATCCCAGTGGGCCGCAATCCCATGCACAACCACTATGCCACCGGGGCTCAGCTCTATTCTGCTTCATAATATTAGGTCAAGAAACTCTTGGAATACTCCAAGAGGAATCAATGAATCCTTGGTTCCTCCATATTTCACAACATAGCCACTAAGCCCTTCTTTCCTGAACTTGAAAAGAATTTTTATTTCCTGAGTTACTACTTGATGATTAGTCTAATGTGTATTAAATTGCATTTGAGAAGAATGAATTCACTGCAGGATGTACCTTGTTAAAATACATCTAACCCCCTTTAAGTATTTACCCCAAGTTCCCACCCTTCAGTTGTATTTCTAGCATGAAGTGCAACCTATCTTTTAATCTTCTTTGCTTTAATCTTTGTAACGGATTTAATTCACTTGTATGTTCCAAGAACTGTTCCCTTTATTATTACTCTTTTTGTACGTTTAGTCCCACCCACCCCGCTTTGAGAGCTCTCTGGTGGCTATGGTTCTGTGTTGGGCTGCTAAGAACAAGGTCAGCAATTGGGATCACCCACCGTTCCAAGAGAGGAAGAGGGGCTTTTTACTCTGATAAGCAGCTACTGCCTCTAAGCTCTATCCTCTTTTATAGAGTCAGCAGGAGTCATAAGTTACTCTATGACAGTAAGTTTGTATTTTTTACAAACCCTCTCTGGCACATTTCCTGGAAAAAAATAAAATGGCTAAAAGCTTGTTTTATCAAGAAAATAAATAAGAATTTTTGGATAATTCCTATTTATTTGTTTTCTGACCCATTCATTCAACACTTTGCTCAACACTTAGAACCAGAAAGATGAAGAAGCTCAAATCTGAGCCCTCTTGGGATCTTATGGGAACTAGTGTGAGAAACACCTATGGAAAGGGGAGACCCACCCCCCAGAAAGTTCACCTGAGAAACTTTCATTCTTGTCCGGGACATGGGGACAGACTACAGGAAGCCTAAACAGATAGCTACCACAGTGGCCCATTGTTCAAAACTTGTTAAAAGTTTCCACTCTGACAATTGACTAAAATGTAACACTTTTTACAATCACGTGTCTCTAATTTTCTGCAGCACATGAAGTGTTAGTTTATCAAGATGATCTGACTAATAAAAACAATAAAAGCATTCTGCATGTATGCACATAGCTGCTAATAAAACACAAAATGCAAGTAAACAGTTCAATTGTAATGGCATCTAGATAACCGAGTGATGGACAACCAAGTCCCTGTATTTCATCTATTTAAGAAATATTCAGTACCTGCTAGCAGCCAAGTTCTTTTCTCGACATCAAAATCAGTCAGCTGAGCTAGAATATCCCTAGTGTCCTGATTGATGCATTTTCCATATTTAAACAAGTGTTCTGACTTTGCAATTCCATTTTGAGAAAAAATGCAATCAACTGGGCTTTATCACTTACAGATTATTAAATCATAAATTGTAAGGTAATCCCAGTTCACTATATATTTTATCCCTTTTCTTTATATACTCAACCTAGTATAAAAAAATGTACACTATCATTTCATATTTGTTGAGATAAGGTTATAGTTTGTAAAGTTTATGTTTTAACATTGATTTCATTCATTATTTAGGTAGCACGTACTACATATTTGGACAATATTAGCATTTGAGACAAAGTGGTGAGGGATGAGATACAGGTTAAGTGTCAGGTGAAGTTTGACCTGGACAGTTATGGAGAACCATCAGAGGATGAAGACAGGAAAGGGATATGAACAAATAAGCACTTTAAGAAAGTTTTTTTCTGGAAATTGAAGACAATGATTTAAAGAAAATGGATAAAAGAAGTTTGCTATTCAATCAAGTGGAAGGCCATAGCAATGATCTTGACAATAAAAAGGAAAGGTCTAAAATAGGGCAGTGATAATGGAAATCGAAAGAAATGGCAATCTTCCAGGGTTAGGAATCTGTAAGGATTGGTCTACCAGCTATGGAAAATGAGAAAAAAGAAGGCATTGATGAATTCCAGTAGTAATGCTTGATTAAATAGTTAATTGAGGGAGAACATAAATTCTGGCAAACCCAATAGGGTTTCGGGTGTGCCAGAATATTATTAGTAAAGTCTCTCACTATCAAATTGCTCTGGTTTAGATAGCACATTATCTGATCACCTTAGGAATAAAAGATTATGTATTTTACATGCAGTTTGCCCTGAGTTACAAACAATATCTGTTGTTAAATTGAATTTATACGTAAGTCAGAGCAGGTTGCCTATGATTCTCTTTTAGTTTGACTCTAGGACAAGAAAAGGCTCTTAGCCTTTTTAATGATTTCAGTGTAGCAAGTGCAGGTGATTTTGATGAAGACTTGTTGCAGGTCAGAACTTGGTTCAATTATTTCAGAGTGATGCAATGTTACATAATATTATTGAACAAATGTCACTTGTGCTTAAACTGGATGTCCATAAGCTGGTTTTTACTCTAATCAGAATTTAGGAAGAGTAGTTAGTGGGAACTTTGCCTTTAAGGTAAGCATCTCCAAAGAGAAATAAAAAGCCAGTAAGCAAATATATGTGGCTCTTTATCTCATGAGAAAAATATTGGTATTGATAAGTAGAGTGGAGCACCATCACCATCCTAACGTTAGGTGGGAATGAGGTTTCAGAGATCGCAAGTGAATAGAAAAGGTCACTGGTAAAGCAGTTGTTAAATACTCGGCTGCTAACCAAGAAGTTGAGGTCTAACCAAATCCATCATTTGATCAGTGGAAGAAAGAAGTGGCAGTAGGCTTTCATACAGGTGACAGGCTTGAGAACAACCTGGTGCCGCTCTCCTCCACCCTACCAGCATTCAATGGGTCACAATGTACTTCATGGCAATGAGTTTAGTTTGGGAAGAATCTGTGAAGGTTGAAAAAAGAAGACTACAAATGGAACGCTGAGAAATACTAATGTGTAAGACAATGAGGAATCTGCAAAGGAGTCTAGGAAGTTGATGCTAGCAAGACGGTTACAAGAAAAAAAAAAGGGGGGGGGAGCTTTTCAAGAAGGAAAAATAGCAATGGCAAATGAAGATAAGAACCAATTTATAGCCAAGGAGTAAGCATACTGGAAGTAAATGATGACTTTGGAAAGGACAAGTTCAGCGGAGTAACAGACATAATGAACAGATGCACACAAAAGTTGTGCAGAAGCAAACATGTGAAAGATATTATTGTACTGAAGTATATCCTCTAAAGTCAGGAACCTGTATTCTCTGGGGCATAAGTTCTTAGTGATTCTGAGTGATGACTTTGTGCTAACTGCTCTCAACCTTCATTCATGCATTAAGAGTTTATTATGTGGCAAACAAGAAGCACAAAAGATATGGCTGCCATTGCACTGAGAACACACTAACTGTTAAGGACCTATAGGCTCAACACGAAGGAAAATTTCTTGTTACAATATTGTGCATGGAGTGATGCTCTCTGTAGATGGTGAGTGCCATATTTATTTTCCTTACCAACCATAAGATCCCTTAAGAATAATAAAAGCAACTAACATCTATTAAGTATTCTTGCTGATCAAAATATTATAAAGGCTCCATATTTAATTTTATTCATCTAGCTTATCATATATCAATCATAGAGGAAAGGTATTATTGTAAATTAGAATTTGAAGCTAAAGAAATTAAAGTTCACAAAGGTTTAAGAACTTCCTAAATGTCATGCTAATAAGTGAAAGAATGTGGGGTCTTGGCTGCCTGGCTTCAAAGTCAGCATTTTAAATTGCTCTGCAGTCATCCGATGACAATTGCAAGATGTTTCCCAATAGTTTTCATCATTGTATCCTCTAAGCCATTCCTGAAACATGTTCCCTTATAAATATTAATAACTATTTTAGAAAGAAGAAAGAAGGGGGGAGGGGAATGGGCTGCACCATAAGAAACCAGCAAGTGGGATGACAAGCTTTGCATGAAAGAAGATTGTTTTTATCAAGGAGATCATGGATGGTCAACATCTTAACAAGAAGACATTCATGAAATCGAGAAAGAAAAGAAACTCTACATCAGCTTCCAAAGACAGCGCATTGGTGACTCCCATCTCCCTCTCAGTGTAGGTTTCACATTCCTTAACGCACTCACATGCCCCATCTTCCACCACACAGCTGAGACCCTCATGTTACTTATTGGTCACACTTTCTCTCTTATTACCTTGACCTAAATGGCCACTGGCATTAATTACAAGCCAGAACTCCTTCTGCCCTCCATGTTTCCCCAACGAGATGAAATATAAAACTCTCTGTACTGTTTTCTCACAACTTTTTGTGGGGGCTTTTATATTCAGAGAGGTTGGATTTTAGAAGACGGGAATCATTGAGGGGGAAAAAATGCCACCAGGAATTTAAGTACTAATAAATAACAGATCTCTTTCTGCCTGCTGTCTTGTTTTCCTCTCATTTTAAAATTTCTTCTAATCACCCTAATTATCCAACAGGGTCAAGGATTCCAATTGGTTTGAAAGCTTCTAATCTTAGACCAACTTGCTGTTACTGGTCTTTAAGTCATTTGAAATTTATTTGTTCCTGGTAGCTATGATCAAATTATCTACCCAAACCAAACCCAGTGCCATTGAGTCAATTTTGACTTGAAATGGCCCAATGAGCTAGAATATAGCTGCCTATAGGGTGCCCAAGGCTGGGATCTTTTCATAGACCGTCACATCATTCTCCCATGGAGTAACCGTGAGGTTTGAGCTACCAGTCTATTCGTCAGAAGCTTATTGCTTTCCGATTGTGTTAATAGGACTCCTAAAATTCTACCAAGGGACACACCCAAAAGAAAAAGAAAGGAAATCAAACTGCCTTTAGGTTTAACTTTAGGAAGGATATTTCTAAACTCACTAATAGTACTTAGGGAAAACAGTGGAAGCTAATTTTTTTTCTGTTCCTTTGTGTGTTTGTGTTGTTTGGCAAAGTTTTCCTGCTTGTTCATTTGGCATATGTTTCTGATAAACACAGCCCAAGCCAACCACCAGTGTCTTAGAAAACCTGATATTTTTGTTTTCTTGAGTGTATTCTGTTTTCTGTGATTGTCACCTAGACTGTATGAGTAGTGATTTAGTTCTCTGAGAAATGCACAGGCTTATGGGCAGCTACATACTGTACAGCCCTTTAATGATGACTCAGAGATGGTCTTTAAGAAGCCAGCACCAGGTAGAAGCTCGCGGAAGTTAATCCACTAGCATGCCACAACTCCAAGAAAATGAAAGGTAGGTAAGTTCATTTCAATCTTTGGTCTAAAATCTTGTTTTCTTTCTAACTATCTTTCAAAATACTCAACACCTAATATCTTCTGATGTGGGAGACTCTCATACATTATGTAGTCTGGACTCTGAAAGATTCTTTGCCAAACAATACAAAACCCATGGAGACTGAACATGGGAAAGGCTCAAATTGATTGAAAGAAATGTGTGCTACATATTACTACAGATTGCATTCTGTCCTCCCCCTAACACCTGGCAAAGGTAATGTCTCTGTTTCACTGAGTACTCCTTAATTTGGAATTACAGAGACAATTAGCCACCTAATGAGTTAGGAGCAACTGGGGTGAAAGTGTAAGGAAAAAAAAACTGAACACCAGATAATGTCTGTTACTGTCCCACAGAAGAATAACTGATAGGCTTTTGGGGAACAAACTTTCAAATATGTATCTTCTTTTTTCATTTTTTAAAATTAAAATTTACAAAAACCATGGTTTAGTATGTATGCAAAAAATCTAATTTTTTATTTACATACAAAAATGGAAAGGTGATTCTCCCCCTGCACCTACATTATTGATAGAGTATGTCAGTGGCTTTTATGTTGGAAAATCAGAGTCTCAAACTAGTTAGATCGAATGCAATCTCCAGCTGAGAATTATAGTTTATACCCCATCTATGCTGAATCAGAAGCTGTCTTTTAACAAGTTCCCTACATCTGTAAGAATCACCAGGAATCTTGCTAAAATGGAGACTCTGCTCTACATCTGAGATACAAGTACAAAATTTCGTCATGGGTCAAACTGGTTTGAACTGGTCTGAACTCCTGGAGAAATTGTGTGAGACATCCTTAATGTGCCTAAAACAGGAGACAATGAGGGAAATAGTTTTAAGTTTAGAAACACAGCTAAAATGAGATTGAAAATAATCTCTATAAGATTCAAGCAGAGCAGACATTGGCAAGATGAAATATAAAGGATACAAATACAAAGTTGTATATTGGAATGAGGAAAAACAACTACATAATGTCAAGATGTAAGAAAACAGTGGGAAAAAAGTTCTGCTCTATTTGTGTTGTGTTTAAAAATAATCATCAAATAACAAAACGACTCAGTATTGGACCTACTTCATAGCTGGTGTTCAGTGAATATTAGTTGAATCTCAAAAGTCTAATTAAAAAAAATAACTCTATTAAAAAAATTCCTCTTGGGCTGAGCCCCGGTGGCGTAGTGGTTGTGCGGGGGACTGCAGCCCACTGGGACGGAGGTTGAATTCCACCAGTGGGGCTGGGCCTCCTACTCCCACAACCAGAGAGCAGTGATGTCCCCCCCCCAAAAAAAATTCCTCTTCCAGGAATTTGTTTGCTCCACCAAACAAGGACAGGATTATAAAAATACTATATTCTTGGATTTGATCTCACACTGGCCCTAGCTGAATGGCCATGGGCAAATCATTTTGCCTCCTTTGACCTTGATCTCCTCATAAATAAAATGGGAGTAATAATACTTATTTACCAGGCATAAGGCGATTTAAAAATATTTCCACTGAAGTCATAAGTTACAAGGTATCATCAAAGACAGTCAATAAACTCCTTCAAAAGTAAAAAGAGAACAATCATAAAGATTTTGTAAACACTAAACAAGGAAGGAAATGAAAATATGTAAATGAAATGAACCCAAACAGAAAATGACATGGAACAAAGAAATCATTGAAGCCATGAAGAGCACAGCAAAACAACTGAAATATATGCATACCTGTCCATATTTTCACAGACTGTAAAGTCATCAAATGTACCAGTCAAGAAGAGAGTAGCAGAATGGATAAGAAAATAGAGCTGATCAATATGATGTCTACAACAGACGCATTTTAGACACAAAGAAAAAAATAAAATAAAACTCAAGGAACAGTATGGTGCTTCCTTTAAATATGCAAAGATGTCTAAATACCATGGATCTAGCAATCTCACTAAAAATACCTCTTAGAGAAATAATAGCAGTGACAAACAGATAGATGTATTCCCATGTTCACTGCCATAATGTTCACAATAGCAGTAAGATGGAAACAACCTAAGTCATTGAAAGCCAAATATTATTTTAAAAGAGTTATTATAAGTCATGGAAAAATTTTCATGTAAAAATATGGGAGAGTAATAAGAGGTAAACTATTATCTGGAAAGTATCCACATACTAACTTGGATATAAGGGGGAAACAGCATACAACAAAAGGAAGGTAGGCAAAAAAAAATGATCAAGGCAAAGAAACACACTGGGAGGAGCCCAATAGTTAAAAATAACACAGGTACATTTTGACCCTTGCAGTTGATAAGCCTTCAGTATACAAATTTTCATGACAGTAATAATATTAACCTACAAGAAGATATATACAATCTGAACAAAGGTGGGAAAAGGAATGGAAGTGTATCTGTGATTTGGGTTGTATTGACAGGATATATATATATATATATATATATATATATACACACACACACACACACACACACACACACACATGTTCTGCAAATATCTTCTTGAGTCTAGGAAAGCATATGGATGGGGGAGAAAAAACTAGGAAAATTTCTTAGTCATAACCAAATGACTTGAGAGAATGAATCACTGGCCCTGGAAGCTTAGGACCACAGGCATGGGGGACATCCAAGTGAACTGGTGAAACATCGTTCACAAAGAAAATGTTCCCTGTCCAACTTTGGTGGATAAGTGCAGCTGTTGGTTTCTCACCATGCTAAACAAATGAGATAGAAGAAAATCCAAGAAATATGGAAACAGTCAAAAGATGAATGGAATATCTGAGCTTTAGGCTCCAGAATCAGGATTAAAATAACTAAACGGTGCCCCCTGACCACTATCTAAGACTTTGAAAGAAAAAACTTTAAGTCACAGAGAGAGTAGGAGAAAAACGTGGAACAAAACTCAAACTCGTGAAAAGACCAGACTTTCTCGTCTGATTGACTGATTGAAACCCTGCAATTATTCACTTTTTAGATGTAGAACTGAACTGAAATCCACAGTTCACTTTTCAGCTAAAGAATAGGTGGGTCTATGACATGAATGAAAACACTACAGGAGTACACACTCTTCAGAACAACCCACCATGCACTTTGCAATTCGCAGCCCAATGCCGTGTTCAGAGCTCCACTAGCACTCCTTGCTAGTAATGAATCAATGATTGACAAGACAAAGGGAAGTATTGCTCCAAGCACAAATTTCAGACAGCGGGAAGAGTGAGGTGAGAAGAAGCGATGAAAAAGTTCAGCATGAAGGGATTTGAATAAGTGGTGCTACACTGTGGGCATTGCAATCAATGTCACAAAGCAAAATGTGCCTGGGCTGTGGTATGAACTATTAATTGCTCTGTAAACTTTCACCCTATTCACAATAAAATGTTTAAAATTATTTCAGTAAGCAAAATACTCCTCAATAAGTGGTAGATATTGTTTGTTTCTTTTATAGCTAGTCTTAACCCCAGGAGTCATCTCTATTTCCCTAAATAGTAAAGAGGTTTAAACCAGAATTTTTCTTGGTCTATATGCTAGACAATGTTTTCTATAAATCCAATGATGGTATAACACAACCTGATTACCCATTGAATGAAATATCTTGTAGCATTTAAATTGTTCTGTCCGTTTAATTCCATTAATATTTAATGGTACATTTTAAAAATTATTAGGAGCATTTTCCCACCTCTTCCACAGATTCAAATGTATGTTGATTGGCTTGGCATTGCTGCACTTCTGTTAGTGTGTTGTCATTACGATAAACTGTGAAATATCATCAGGTGCTTCTCAATTGTCTGAGCCAATGAAATCTGGAATCAATTTCCTGAAGGAGGTTACTTAGAGTAACATGTATTTTATCTGCATGTCTAATGAGATAATGGCTAACACCTTAATACTGTATGTAACATACCAAATATATATTCTAAAACTGAGCCAAATAATATTCATAATTTTTACAACATAATTACTGACTCAATAAATGTTTGGGTAAGACTTACCCATAATTGAAGCTTACTTTGCTATTAAACAATGTGAAAATTAAAAAGAATGCAAAGATTCTTTCTAAACATCCCCAAGGACACATGGACTTGAAAGCAATTGTGAAAGAGATTAGACACATAAAATATTTAGATTTTAAAAACTGAAATAAATAGTACAAGTAATTCTTCAAGTTCTTCTGAAATTATGTATAAAATTTAAAATATCCTAGGTGAAAATATAAAATCTCAAGCAAAATAATTTTTCCTCAACAAGGTAAGTTAATCAACTATGCCAAAGTATCAATATTTCTCATTTTTCAGCATTCTGATTTGGTTAATTTAGATGCTCATTAATCACAGAAAACTATGGTATAAAGCAATCCTCTGTGAATTACACATTTTGTTCAGGAGGTTATTGGTTCACAGAATTATTTCTTTCATACAAACTCAAGAAATATTAGTAAATTTCATTTGAAATACCTAGCCATAGTAGCAAAGTCATTTTATTACCTGATCTGTATCAGTAAATCAAAGCTCACATATTTTCCTCACAACCTCAGCTCATAGAATGTTAAATCAGGCTAATAAGCAGCATCGATCATATCACACTGAACAAGCTCGTCTGTATTACAGACACTCTCCCTGTAATCCATCCATTATATACAACATCTGTTACAAATTAGTCAGCCTCCTGCACCGCTCTATCTAAATGCTTTTGCAAGAGGCCACTGTCTCCATTTATCCAAATGTTGAGGATGGTGGCATTGGGTTTCACTATCATCATGTGACGACAGCACCTGTGTTAGGTAGACTAGCTATATAAATTCACAAACACTCTATGTGTGTAAAAAAGAGTTTCATATACAAGAGCAATTGAATATTGAAAAAACATACTAGTCCCGTCCAAATCAAGTCCATATTAGCCCATATGTCAGATACCAGTATATAAATTTCTCCTCGGGCTCACGAAACACATGCAATGATGCCAAACGCAGGATGATCACAGGCCAGTGGGTGGAAATTCTTGTGAATTCAGTGGCAAAGGAAGCATCTCAGCAATGGCAGTAGTCTCCATGTGGCTCCTTAAGCTCCAGGGCTCTCGGGTAGCTCCATGTGTCTTCTCCACAGGACGGTCTTGCAGAAGTATGTGTTCCACCTCCAGTGAGCTGTTCATCTCTTTAGTGCCTTCACATGAGGTCATCAAGCTGCGACCTGACAGGTTAAACATCACCCCTTCATTCTTAATACTCTCAAATTGACAATAGATTATGTAACCACCACAGCACCGATCTTTCGATCTGTACTGAACTTTAGTGGCCCATTGCATAATGGCAAATATCTTCCTACAGTTGTTTATCAAAAATGTGCACAGTGTAGGTCAGCATTCCATAAAAACAAACAAGCAAACAACAAGAGCAAAAACCCAGTAAGGCAATTCTGTTGCCACATTATGAGAGCTGTTTTCCATCTCCAGTTGGTTACCATGAGGAAAGTAATGCCAGTTCTCTTTCAAGTTCCTAGGGGCTACTGATTTGCCAATTTAAAAGGTAAAATGAATGGTCCAATATATATTTAATCTATATATGCTTTCCCCCATAGATATTTTGTATAGCATGTTATTTGTATAAAAGAAAATCTAGAGAAAAGCAAGCAAGTAAAAAATGTTATCAAATAATCATAATACTATTGAAAAATGCCCATAGTATTGTCAAGGATGCACTTGTCATAAAGAAGATGAGTGGGTGGGTGTCTTTACTGTGTCATGAGAAGTAGTATGTGTAGTTGCAAATTCAGTTAGTGGTGTTATTGTGAAAACAGGGATATCTATAAGTTATTCCTAAATGAACAATGAAATTAGACAAATTTAAAAGTCCATATAGCCATTCATTATTTCTTTTAACATAACTTGTGTTGTAGATTATAATGAGCCACTTGCAAGAGATTCAGCATTGGATTTATAGAAGATTTTCAGAAACATGGTGCATTGCATATTTTAGCACCCCATATGGTATTCTCTTACAGAATTTCTTTAACTCATCTGTTCTTAGAATGTGTGTAATACTAGCTTAATAAATTAATTTTAGGATAGCATCTGAGTTGCCTGAGGTTTAAAATAAACAATTTGAATTGGTAAAATTTTCTTACTGAGTTGTGCATGAAAGCCTCAAATATCTATTTTCCATTTCAGAAAGATCACCTTCGATGGATGGACAATATTACTTTTATATTGGAATGTATAAAGTGTGTACAACCTCAACTCATGTAACCCCACATTAAATACTTGTATCCCCTCACTTCCTGGAATTCTTGGTTAATCTCCCTTCATTTGAAATTTATGATAACTGACAGAAAAGTGTTTGTATGTTTTCTAAAAAGGAAAAGAGACATTTGAAGTCTCTCGATAGTGTACAATTGTAATGGAGATATTCATACAAATAAATGGAACATGACTTCCCATATTAGTTATATGTTTCAGGCAAAAGGAGTTTTTAGAAGAATCATCTAGTAGGTCTGACAGTGGCAAAGAACCACCTTAGTTCACAACTCATAAGCCAATCACATACTCCACCCAAAGATTCAGAGTTCAATATGCTAATGGAGCCAAATGTTCACAAATTGTATTTGGCGGGACCAATATCACTAAATTTCAATTCTATGAACCAGTTATGAGAGCGAGGGGATGGTGTTTCTGCTTTAGTGTAAATTGTAAATGACTAAATCATCCTACTCTACATTTGACTGTCAAAAACCAAAAACAATTCCAGAGATTACCTCTGTCCTGAAAGTCACACCAGTATTCAATAAGTACCACAACAACAGCAACAAAAAATATTGGAAGAGTGATTGACTGAATCATCACAATTTACCTTCTCTAACCAAAGCTTTTTGCAAGGAAAATGATGCATATCTTCACAACACTTTAAAAAAGATTCCCCCAAACCTTTCTATAGACTCTGAGGACTACCTTCCCTTTTTCTTTGTGGTTCTCAATGGCTTCGTTCTTCCAATTTTTCTTATATGTTGTACAGTGATTCCTAGCATACTCAGAATAAAAGCCAAACTTCTCACCAGGGACAGGTGGGTAACTAATTAAGAACACTTAACAAAGATGGAAAAGCAACTTTAATTAGAACAATGTTGCTTTTAATGTTTTCCATCTTCTTTTGGAATGATAGCACTATCATTTAAATCAATATTTTATCACAATTTAATTCATAAATAGCAAAACTATGCAAATCTTACTCAATAATTTGTCAATTTTCTTTTTATTATGATTGTTCTTTCAGCTATTTATTATAAATGTATATTGATAACACTTGCTCTTCAATCCAATTCAGACCATTTACTCAGAGTCAACACAAAAGCAGAACAAATGAGAATTTGAAAATAGTAGGTGTACTGGAAAGATAAGCAGAGAAGGGAATTTTTCAGTGTGAAGCTCTGGAAAAGGTGACCCCAGTGAAGAACAGTGTGCCGCTCAGTGATCAGATGCAGGATTTTGGAATATTGTCAGAGGTGTGGAGAATGAAACATATTCAAAACAATGCAACCAACCACAATTTTTAATCACTGTTTGTGACTCTGGCTATCAAGAGATTTAGGTGCTTTGCAATTTGCATACAACCCTTACTTTCTAGGAGATAAAGCAAGGATATAGGGTATCAACCCCTCATCACTTCCCATTCCAGTTATCCTTCTAGTATATCCACATGTGCCAAGCTCCACTCTCTTTTACCTTTGCCTTGTTGGCTATAACTGAAGTGGAAAAAAATAGTTTGAAGTCTTGAATAACACACTGTATACCAAGCACTTCATGAGAATTAGGGACCTAATCATGATGAAATTATGAGCACAACTTCAACACTCTTGTACATAAAGAATAAGAAATAGAAATGAATGTTTGAAATCATGCAAATTAAATTGAAAGTTTTCTTTGTGATTTCAGCTATAAAGATGTATGATAATATGAACACATATATTAGAGTTATTTACCTACTTAAGGCAGTCAATTGCGTTTCCTCCAGGGAAGTATGTTTGAGAAGATTCAAATTTGAAGCCAAAATATGTGTTAAAACAGCAAAGAGAGGAGGACCAGGTTTTATAGATGATAGATAAATATAAATAAATGTAGCATGAAAAGAAATGAAAAGAACAAATAAGGAATGTTCAGCTTTATCAATTTAATTTTAAAACTTGATATCTTACAACAAAAACTAACTAGAGCTTTGAATTTCACATCGTAATTCTTCACTGACCATGGCAAAAGGGTTGGTGATTTTCAAGGGATTGAAAACAGAGGAAAAGTTCATTTCAATTAAGTTGGAAAACAATAAACAAATCTAAAAGCCTCTAGAGTCATGAGGAAGATGATAATGATATGAAGTAAAGATAAGATAAAGAAGGCACAGTGACATTTTATGAATTTAAAAAGAAAAAATTATTTGAAGTTTGACATATCTTTCCCACGTCTCAAGAGAATGTCAAAAGACATTTTACTATATAGAATTGAATATGCAATAATTTCGGTCTCTCTTCCTAAACAAAAGTTTACCACAATTCTCCATAGTTGTATTGTTGGGTGGAAATTTCAGCTGTCAATTATTAATATGCATTTAAAATATGTGTATGTAAAGTACACAGAAAATCTAGGCACATTCGTTAACTCTGGTCTTTTCTATTGAATCTATCCAAGTGTTCCTGTGTTTGATCAATTTATAAAATTATACTATATGGAAATCACTTTAGAAAGTCCTCAGTAGAGTGGGAAAACACTAAGGAACAAAACTCTAAACCATTCAAAACCATGAACCAAACAAGCTTGCTGGGAGGATGAGAGACTGATGAAAATGTATGACCCTTAATCTCTTCCGGCCTCAAACTGAACTCAACAGCCCCTACTCCCCATCGCCTAATGTTCAATAGATAGGTCTATTAGGAGAGCAATGACCTGAGGGAGGCACACACATACCTCTTAGAATCATCAAACATTTGAGATCAAAAGAACATCGTTTACCCAACGACATAGTTCAGAAGCTTAGGAAAGGAGGAGGAATGGAAAGAGGAAACACAGAAAGATAAATAGTGTTACATTGTGTAGACTGCAACCAATAACACAAAACAAAATGTAGATGACTCAATGAATGAAAAACGAATCTGCTCTGTAAACCTTCATCTAATTCAGGTTAAAAATTTTTAATTAATTTTATCAATGACAAGTCATTTTTAGGAAAAATATATTAAACTATAGGAATGACATTTTAGTGTTCATGGGGCCTGTACTATTGAGTTTATTTCTCTGCATTGACACTATCTTCAGCTTCTCTTTTCTTAGGAATCCATGCTTAGGGTTTTTCTCCCAGGAATGATTGTCACGTCCGATTTCCTTTCACTGAAAGACAATCTCCACGCTTTAGAAATAAGTGTCTCCTCCCCAACACTGTTTATAGACTGCAAAGGAAACTAGTGTCGGGTACCTTAACACATTTTTATTCAAGGACTTTTCAATTTGAGTTTGTGAATTTAAAGCATCGGCCTATCTAATGGTTTGAATCCATTAAGTTTAATATTCCACTTATAATATCTATATGAGAAAAATAGAAGGAAGAACTCCAAAGTAAAGTAAATGGAATAGGTTTATAATGTAAAAAATAGTGATAAATCTATCTCTTGAATCGATTGGCCTCCACATTGGCCAGGCAGCATGACCTTCTCTAGGGGAGAGAAAGGCAGGAATGTGCTTCAGCAGTGTTAGCCCAGCATGCTAAGAAGGTCCTTAACGATTATTCTTTCTGAAAGTTTGGCCATACTCACCAGAACTCTGTAGTCTGTGACTTCTACTATTGGTCCTCAAAGAGAACAGGCCGGAATGTTATAAGGGATCAACGCACTCGCTTATCGAGATTTGCTTTGAACAGGAAACATCTCTCCACTCGACAGCTAGATTAAAGCCGACTTGTTTCAATTCTTATTATATCTAAAGCAGGGAAGTTATTTGGGCTCTCTCTTTTGTTCCACCAGGAGGGGGACTTTCCTTTGTCAAGTACTACTTCTGCATCTGAAAATGTGATAACGCTGAGATAGATGACTCCAATTAACTCAAAAATTTCAAGACTGCATAATCTTGCTTTAAATCTCCACCATAACAGTAGCAGCTTTAGAGAATACAAAGCGATAAATATTTTATTTCTTTTTTCGCTTTCAAAGTCAATGGCTTCTCAAGAGAAGCAAATTTGAACATTAGCTCAGAGTAATGTCTCGGCCTAAAGCCTCAGGGCCCATAATTTAGCATGGATTGAATCCATGAGAACTTGATTTCAGCTCAGGTTCTTTGGTATTTGTTCTTTATCCATCAGTCCTAGCTATAAATAAACAGAATATGTCTATTTTTCTAAATTATCTATTTTCAAATGATATATTTAGCTTAGTAATCTTACAAAATAGCAATGTCCCTGAGAAAGTATGTGGTGTTGAGAGGGGAGGGGAGGTAGGTGGAGAAGTACAACTTCCATGATAACTGCCCATCTGATATTGAATCATTCCAACTAAGTATACAATTTCATGAGATCTGAGTGGCATCTGTATCATATTCAGACTCTAGCTAATGTCACATATTTTTCATACTCAAGATATGTCCCCCTACGAATCTAAATTCAAATAGGCTTGTGAGAATCAACTTTAAACACTTTCAGAAGAATTTTTGCTACCTGAATTCTATATATATGGTATTTATAGGTATATTTATATATATCAAAAGATGTTAAGAATAGGATCATTATTAACAGGGCTATTAAAAGATTAATTGTTTTAATATAATATTCATGGAATTTCATCCTGGTTTTACACAGAGCTCATTGAAGCCAGAATTCAGAAAGGAATGCCTGGAAAGAATTGTTTTCTCTGGAACTATATTAAATATAAATTTTATTTTTATCTTAATTGTGGTTGAAAAGTGTTTTTAATCTATTAAAGGCAAATCACACTGATTATTCAGAATATCTTTACAATAATCATAAGAATTCTTATAAGTAGTATAAGATTTTTGTAAGATTCATAATGATTTAGAATAATTATCTCTCCCAAAGCTTTAATATTCTGACTCTGTAATAATTCTGAGCCTTATAATTATTACATCATAGAAAAGATTTATTTTCTTAATTCATGGAGGTGGGCAGTTATTCTTTTTGGTCCTCCCTTTAACCTTGCCCAAAAGCCCCAATTAATTAAAATGTATATCATGTCTTTATGTTAAATGATAATCATTATGTTTTAAAACTACTTTTAAGTGTTATGTGGTATTATAAACTCAAAATGTAACTCTTTATGTCCCTCTTTCTTCCCTTCTTCCATTCTTTCTATTCTGTTTTCTTCTTTTGTCTCTTATCAACAACTCTCTATTAGACCCTGACATCTGCTAGGCATCTTTGAGTGTCGCACTTAACTGGATTCGTGAAAGAAAGGCCTGGGCTTCTGTTTCTGAAAATCAGCACTGAAAGCCCTGTGGAGCACACACAGTTGTATTCAGACACACAGGGGTGACCATGAGTTGAAATCTACTTAACAATAACTGGTGTAGAGTAACAAATGCCAAATGCCATGTAGGGTCTTTTGAATGGAGAGACAGTTGGAAATAACAGAAGAAGAAGAATGGGCAAAGTACCAAATGTGTGATAAGGTGCAAAACATACTCTAGAAGCATTTGAACTATTAGTACAATTTCACGTCTTTCTTGTTTTATGAAAGATATGTTGTGTCATTGGGTATTAAAATATCAAGGGTTATAATGATGTCTTGTCTTCTTTTAAGGACTTTTCCTCCCAACTACCTCCAACTACAGATATCAATACTTTACGACTCTTATGCACTCAGTAACTGTTTCGTTAAGTAGGATATATGTGAATAACAATTACGTACAGAATCAAGTATAAGTCTATCCAACTACCTATTTTTACCACAAAAGTTGCATTAAAAATGTGCTAAAAACCCCGGCTTACTCACAAGTATATATGAGAGATCACTTTATAAAATCTTAGCTTAAAATTATAACTTAAAACTATTTTAGGGATACATTCAGAATTGGAAAATCTGACATAAAGATAGTTTTTAAATGAATAAACTTTAAAATACTTATATTCTCATCTCCAAGCAATAATCACCATGCATACTTTAATGCATTACTATCCTGTCTGTAGCCTTGAATATTTGAAGAAATAATATTTATGTGATATTTACATATAATTCAATGTTCCATTTTTTCCACTTATATTGTGCACATATGCCATGTCATTAAATAACCTTGGTTGATAAGCAGTTTAATGGCTGCCTAAAATTTCACCAAAATAATTTTTTATTTAAACATTATACTATTGTAAGATAATCAATTGTTTACAATGTTTTTTGATCATAAATAATTGCACATCCACATGAAATCTCTGTCACTTACCAATTATTTAGAAAGAAGCATATATGGGAAAATAATATATTCAAGAAAGTATTTGGAGATTTATTAATTACATTGCAAATTATATTTAAGTTCCAGCTAATTAAAAAAAATTAAGTCAATGCTTTCCACTCCTAAAAGAAATGTTCCTTTATTCCAAAGGGCAAATAAAACCATTTTTATATAACATTAATACTGAAAAGACAAATTATTTTATTAAAGTTCAATCATTATTTTTCACAATGTCTCCCATACGACCTTATGCACAGGCATTAGGTAATTAATTACTCATTACAATACATACTTTTCTTATAAAGAATGCTTTTTGAAAAGTGAATAATTTGAAAAGTGAATGGATGAAATGGGAGCTGAAGTAGAATATAGACAATCCTAATATATTTGTTGACAGTCATACCTGTTTAGACACATTAGCTGTACTTGAAGTAGTTTTCACAGCATCTCTCGAATCCTTCTTAGAAAACTCTGTGGGATTTCTTATCTTTGAAAAAAGCTAAAAGCATTTTGAAGTTTGTTTCAATTATCTGTTGTTTTCCTCTGCACTTGGCAACCTCAATCATAAGTGTACTTGATCTTGTGTTTGGGTGATTTACTGGCATAGCTAGGTGATTCTGGTTTAGCATTTCTCGCAAAGATCCAATCAGTTGGTGGCTGCAGTCAGAGTCATCCAATGACTTCCCTGTTGTCTTTGATGCCTGGACTGGAAAGGTTGAAATAGATAAGCACAAGTTATCTCTCTCTCCAGGGCCTCCTCAAATGGTTAGCTTAGGTTTCCGTGCAGTCTGGTGGTTTTAGTGTAATTCAACCTCTGCAATGGCAGCTTTTGTCTATGTAGAGTATCCAGGAGGACTGGAAGTGACCCAAAAGTAAATAAATAAGTTAATGTCTATGAAATGGTTAGTATAATATCTTAATAGTATAACAAACATGGCAATTGATATTACTCATGTTCTATTATTAGAGAAGCTATTCTACACCTCTGTCCTCAGTCTTGTTAGACATATTCTTTAACATATGATCTTGGCAGAAAGAGGAGGCCTTACACTCCCACAAAGATTTACAGTCTCAGAAGCTCCCAGGGCATTTCTACCCTGACCCATAGGCTTGCTATGATTTATAATTGACTCAATGGCAGAAAAGTGTAGCATCTTATAATGAGTATATTATTCATCTAAAATAATTAGAATATTATTATGTCATTAGTATATTTGGAAAGAGGCTCCCCTTTCAGACTGTGAGTCCTCCCAGTCTCAGTATACCTCTTCGTCTGCACCTGCATCTCAGGTCTCACTTGCATTTCATCCTTGTTGCTGTGCCACCAAATCAGTTCCACCCAGAGTGACCCATTAGGTGGGGGTGGTCTTGCCCCAGAGGGTTTCCAAAGCTTTGCAGAAAAAAATAATGGTTACATGATTCTCCCATGGAGCTGTGGGTGTTTTCAGACCATGGTGGAACCCTGAAAATTGTTATAAGCAGCTGAGTCTGCCACTCCTAGGCCTCCACTCTTTCTGTATCTCATTTTTGCTACTCTTTTAATAGCTTGAGCATTAATATTAATATCCCATCAAACATAATATTTCACAATAATCCTAGGTATTAAGTAATCTTCACTCGAGATATATAACAATCAGAAAATTTTGCAAAATTTCCCTGGCAGCACAAATCCTTCTGTCTTAAGTGGGCCCATTGTTCCACCTTGATTCCATGGTCACTCATAGCATCTCTGAGTGTTGCCCTCTTTGGTAAAAGACGATAACACATTTATAAATTCCATTGGCTGTGATTCGCATAGTCAGCAGTTTAAAACCACTAGCAGCTCTTTGGGAGAAAGAGTGAGCCTTCCACTCCTGTGAGCAAAAATGAAACAGTCTTGCAATGTGAAGGAATAGAAGAAGTCCAATAAGAAAACCTGCAAGCAGTGATGCATATATTGTAGATGTCATTGCAAAGCCCTATTTTGAGGATACTAAAGCAAAGCTTTAGTTCTCCTCAAATCAGATTATGGCTGAGTTCAAGGCTGATAGCCCACATGCACCAGCGATTAAGCATGATTAGTCTATACTATACTATTCTTTCATGATTAAAAGAGAATTTCCCTGAGTCAGCACCCTCTCACCCCTACCACCATTAAAGAAATAAAAGGAATTGAAGGATACCTATCTTTGAGGAGCCCTGTTGGCTAAGTGCTTACACATTTGGATGTGATCCTCTCGGTCAGTAGTTCAAAACCCCCAGTGATTCTGCTGGAGCAAGATGAGGCTTTCTCTTCCTGCAAAAAGTTATAGGGGCAGTTCTGCCCTCTCCTAGAAGGTTGTTATGGGTGAGAACGGACTCGATGGCATTGAGTTTGGTGTTTGAGGTTGTGTTGAACTTCCATCAGAATTTGATCCAGGACTCACTGCTGATAAAATCCCATCTCACTCTGCATTATCATTATTTCAGGGGCTTACCTATCATTCCTGTTAGAATCTGTGCTATTACATGGGCTGGATCACAGTGTTTGTCTATTACAGGTCCTCTGAACACAAAACGTAGCCCCATACACCTATGACTTTGTAGTAAAGATGGGATTTTGGGGGGGGAGCATCACTGCCCTCTGGTGGTCATAGTAGCTACCCAGCCTTCCTCCCGGAGAGCTGCTGCTGGGTTTGAACGGCCAAGCCAATAGGCTGCTGTCCCACACTCAACCACTACACCACTGGGGCTCAGCCCCACAGATGGGATTTTCTTGTTGCTATTTCTAGTAGTTTTATCAAGCATCTTCTGGTGCTGCCTCTGTGTGCTTTGATTGATTTAACAGCTATTGTTAATATTGATATTCATATCCTTTCTCTTCTAATTATTTTTCTATTTCTATATAATATGATACTAATTGGTAGTTAGCTCCAAACACAAGTTTCTCAGAGGGAAAAATCAAACCTATAATTAATTTAATCCCCCAAATCATGACAAGCAACTTGCATCACAAGACTTTTGGCTGTCAATTTTGATCACTAAATATGTATTTCATTAGCATTACATAGTTAAATTGAATCCTTATTGAAAACACTTATTGGAAACTTCTCATGGCTCCTCATAATGGTTTTTACAAAGCGGTATCTATTGACTTTTGCCAATAGGTCCCCCAGGCCCACCCGGAATCGTGATTGTGGAGGAAATCACGGAAAGCACCGCCACGCTGTCCTGGAGCCCAGCTGCTGACAACCATAGCCCAGTCTCATCCTACAACCTGCAGGCTCGCAGCCCCTTCTCCCTGGGCTGGCAAACAGTCAAAACAGGTAAGAGGCACTAAACAATGTCAAATACACCCAGAGTGGCTTCCTAAATCATGAGCTATTTTCACAAATCATCTCAAAAGAATCTTGTTTGGTTATTTTTGTAAACCAAAAGTAGAATGAGCTACCCTGCTATCACTTCTTCTCAAGTGTCTAAAACCAGGAAACATTGTCCGTTTGTTGGAAATACTTTATGTTCCTATGCAGCACACTAACAGGAGGCTGTGCCGTCAAGTCCAACTCATGAGTTGTACCCAAAGTGTCTCGGGGTCTGAGGGTAGCCAAAGCCGTTCTCAAAGCTGATTTTCTCAGAAGTAGACTGCCAGACCTTGTGGCTGAACTTACAGCACCACCATTTAGTTCCCACCTGAGTTGAGCATGCTCACCCCCAGGGGGTCGTCGATATGGCAACAACAGTACGAAATGTTCCAGCACACCTATCCCATTTCTCTAACTAATAGCATCTTTCACAACCACAGTAGACCTTTCAAACCAACATAATAATATTGACATAATATTATTAAATAAACCAGCGACTTCATTTGGATTTCATCACCTTTTATATACAATGTTTTGGTTTGGTTGTAGTGTACAATGCTGTCACAGTCCATCTCTTAGATTAAGGGAACCAGGTATGTCATCTGGAATAGAAACCATTTCAGCAGCCCAGAAAGAATCCCTTATAAAAACCACTGTTTCATACCACACAACACTTTTATTTTAAAAAAGGAATCTAGCACAAAGTTGTGTTATTTAAAATCAATCTGTATTTTAATGTCAGTGTCTGTCAGGTTTGCATTGTAGCTCATTACTTTAAAATTAATTTTCTTTCCCAATTTTTTTTCTTTTTAATGTTCTAACTGACAATCATGATCTTTCTAAGTGTAATTGTCCTGCAGGAACTGGTAAAATTTTGTTCACTCAATAGTTTTTAAATATTGATTTAAGTTTATGGCGTGCAACCTTCAAAAGCAAGTGTCCATACTGAGAGAGAGTTCTACTTTTATCTTCTTTTCTATCTCAACTTCCAATGGACTTACCTGCTTGAAAATGAAATATGATATTCATAAAATATGTAAGTACAATAACCAAAAAACTTAATTGATAAGAATGTGTGGAAGTGGAGTGGTCCTTTGAGTAAAAGAACAAAAACCTATTTTCTATAGAATAGTTTAAAACTTGAGAAGAAGAAAATGCATTCATCTATGTGTAAAATATAACTGAATTTTCCCCAAATACTTAGCTACATTGGACTTACAGAACTCAGTTTAATAATAAATATAGTGTGCTGTATATTCACACATATTTATTTTATAATATATATAACTGTCAGTACTGGCTCAGTTATTGTTCTGTGGTACATCCATTTATCCCAGAAAATGGGGGCAACAGCATCTCTGGATTCAGTAGAAAATTCAGGAAAGGATGCAAATGTAACATCAATGAGTAAATTTATTAAAGATTTATTATGTTCCACCTATTACACCATCTTATTCTACATGTGAAAGCCCAGACATTTTTCTCAACTAAGTAATGGACTTTCCTTCAGATCTGGCTTGTCTACTCATAAAACCAAATTTCCTGCTTCCTGACAAGCTCTCTGCCCACATTAATCATACAATGCACTACATATGCAGATTTACTTGGGGATATATTGCAATATATAAAGGTACTTCAAAGAGTTTATGAATGAAATAATAAAAGTAATTATTTTACGTGAACTTTTAAAATCTCATATATATGATTCTTATTCATTCTATGCCCATGTTCCTGTTCTTAAAATATAATATGATGGTCAAGCCTACTGACAATTTCCTAGTTAGACATATATACTCATTTTTCATGTGCTTTCACTTTTTCCCATTCATTTGTTGTTTGTTGTATGTGTGAAGAAGCTTCAAAAGTTCCTGAAATGACAGATATAAAAGATTTAATATCATTTAATTCAATTTACCCCTATCCCTTTCTGTTGTGTATGTGCATATGTGTATGTATGTGTATGATTTCCATGTGTGGGTGGCTGCTGTTATAATGTCCTATTGAGTCAGTTCCAATTCATAAAATCCTGTGTACAGTAGAACAAAACCCTACCTGCTCCTGTGCTGTCCTCACAGTCCTTACTCTATTGAGCCCATTGCCATCGTCTCTGTGTCAATCTATCTGATTAAGGCCTTCTTGCTTTTCACCGACCTTCTACTTTACCAAGAATGATGTCACTCTCAGGGATTGGTCTGTCCTGATAACAGGTTCAGAGACAAAACTCATACATCAAAGAGCATTCTGGCAGCACTTCTTCTAAGACATATTTATTCATTTTTCTTGTACTCCATGTCTACTCAACACCATAATTTATTCAAAAACCTCAATTATGCTTATGTCTTCCTTATTCATTGCCCAAATTTTGCATGCATTACTAGTGAAGCAATTGAAAATACAATGGTATTGCATGAGGATGTTAGGGACACTCCTTCGAACTTGTGGCAGTTCGATTTTATGTCAGCTTCAATATGTATGAAAGTGTAGGGATAGAATTCAACATGTTGATCAGCTCTTGATCTGAAGATGCCTCATTGGGCGCGTAGCCTTCTTATGATGAAGGAAATGGAAATTTCCCTCTCATTCTCTCTCTCAGTTCTTCACCGCCATACTTCCTGACAGCTTTCCGACTTTTAGGGGAAGCCTTAAGTGGGCTGCCCATTCCTAAGAATTTTCAGTACCCCAGGGTACTCTGCATCTACCAGTCTGTGATCTCTCCGCTTCCCACTTCAGCTGTCAGCATCATTGGTCTGCAAATACATGAGTCTGAAGAGGATTCTATCTTGCATTGGACTTACAGATGTAAAATGAGCTGGGGAGCCATCGAGATCTTAGGTCATTGCTCTATATAAAGCTCTTTCTTATACATAAGTTACTGGTTGTGTTTCTCTGCACAACTTGGCCTTATATAGACCTTGAACTAACATACCTGTTTTTTTTAATCACTTTAAAGAATTCTTTCACAGAGGATTTGCTTTAGGCTGAATATCATCTGATTTAGTTACTATTGCTTCCATGGGTGTTGGTTGTGGCTTCAACTAAATTGAAACCCTCATCAACTTCAATCTTGTCTCCTTTTATTCTGATGTTATCCTTTGGTTCAGTTATGAGGATTTTTATTTGCCTTATGTGGAAGTAGAATGCATACTGCACACTGTAGTCTTTGACCTGCTTCAGTGCTTTAAGTCCTTTACATTTTAGAAACAAAGTTATGTCATCTGCATAACTTTCTCCACTTTCAACGCTTCCTTATTCATGTAATCTGGTTTCTTGGATTATTAGGTTGGCATAGAAATTGAATAAGTATGATAGAAGGATACAATTCTGACACACACTTTCCTGGTTTTAAGCCATACAATACTCACTTATTCTATTCAAATAACTGCCTCTGGTCGATGTACAGATTCCACATGAATGTAAATAAGTCTTCTGAATTTCCATTCTTTGTAATAGTAGCCATAATTAAAAATGATCCACATTGTTGAACATGTTTGCATAGTCAATAAAATATGGGTAGACACCTTTCTAGTATTCTCTGCTTTCAGCAACTCTCTGTGTACCCTGGTAAGCAGTTTGGGGCACAAGCCACAGAAAAATTATAAAAGAGAGATTGTCTATGTGTATTGAACTAAATGTGTGTGTTAGAAATCCTCCCTACAAAGTTGCATCTTGTCCTTAATAGGATGATAGCATAATGGCTGCATCACTCTGAATCCTTCCTGAATTCAATCAAGGAAATGTTTATAAAATGTCTATTCTATCTTGATTTGTGCTGTGTTTAACTGAGCTTGCACTCAGTTTGGAAGAAAAAAAATTTTCAGATATAGCTTTCCACAAATGATTGGTTTCTACCATCTTTCATAATAAGAGATCTCTTTCAATGGAAATGACACTGATTTGAACAAACCAGCCTCTCCGTGAGGGAAAGGTGGAGCGAGCTGCCTTCATCTCTTAGGATTCTGCCCTTCCATCTGTGACCCTCTTTTCCTCCGAGGCCACCCACCTCCTGGTACAGCTGACACTCGGGGTTTCGGAGACCTGAAAAGTGATGTCCTTCAGGCCTTCAGGTGCTCAGTGCTTACCTGGCTAACAAGAGCTACCTTGAGGGATATGTACCATGACAGGCAGATGTGGCAGGGTTTGAAACCATCTCCGACCCTCTGCCCGCTGATTTGTATCATACCCTATGCTGGTGCAATCACATCAAGTCATATGAAAAGGTAAAGGCCAGTTTACCAGGAATATGAACCTACTAATGAGGGAGATACCACAGGAGGTGACTCTGCAGACAGTCAGGATGATGGCAGCATTGACCTCTTTAGATTGGAGCAGGAGAAGGAAAGGGTAGAAGCACAGAGGTGAAGGAAAGAACACTTCGCACAGTGTGAGTCAAAGAAAGTCCAGCAACCTGCACTTGTTGCCAAGTCTCCCATGGTACTGGATGTGAAACCCAGGAATGCTGAGAGAGATGTCAATATTGAAAGAGTGCCTCAGAGGCATTGAAGCAGACATCTTGGTCTGGGGCTCATCCAAGCTCATTCTAGTGGGGTATGAAATTAAAAAATTCAAATACAATGTGCAGTTTAAGATGATAAAGTTGGTACGGATACGCTGGAAGAACAAGTAACTACTTTTGACGACTGTGCAATCATGGACATAGCTGCTTTCAATAAGGTAGTTGCCCTTAAATAAACGACTAAAAGAAAATACATACATACATATATACATATATATAACCTAGGAAGCCACATGGAGCAATTTTCCTCCACCTTAAAGGATCACTGTCAGTGAACTTACCTTTTCTTTGTTTATTTTAGTAAGGTATCTTCTCATCCAAAGAGGTCACCCATTCTTTGTCTTGCAGTGAAGCAAAGCCTGCTGTTGACAGGACATGCTACCAAGATCCCATCCTTACTTCTGTGTACTGTAAAATAGCTACATTGCAGCCCCTTTACCAATATCGCTACATTTTTCATGCTTATGAAGAAGAAAGAAGTGTTTCTCTCGCCATTATTGTCACTTCAAGGTTGTGGGTTTTTCAAGGCACCACTCCTATTTAAACCAAATGAAGAGACACATGTATCTAAAAGTACTAATCCAGATTAAAAAAAAGCATGGATCTAGAGTTTAAACTATATGATAAATTTAATGTAATTTATTAAGTTGCATAAGAAAAAAAGTGTAAAATTCCTTTATACACCAACATGAATATCATGCACACAATAGTAAATTCCTTATTTTTAGGAACTGACGTAATGAGTTGTTTATGAAGCATCTACCTGATCTTATATTGGAATTAATTTGCAAATACTTTTTTCTGTAAAATCAGACTGAAATCAGCTGACTGTAAATAGGAATATTTTGCTTACATTTTGAATCAAATATGGCAACCTTAGTTGTAAATACTTTTTTTTTTGAGTGCCCGGTTCTGATCAAATAAGTTACTACTAATGTGTTGTAAAATTGCTTTCTTCTATATACAAGTAAGAAGTATTAGCTGACCACAGTTTTTACTGTGACTACTCAGTGACATCAAATCACTTGTAATTATAGAATAGGTTAGTCATTCTTACATAATTTATGTTGCTTGTAACCTTCATATTCAGTCTGTCCAGTATTCCTGTGGATCCTCCTTTCTAACTATTTTTTAAAATTTGATTTTTCAACCACTTCAGCTTCTTTTCCTTTGAGGTATTATCATTTCTCTTAACTGCACCAGCTTATTACCTAGTTTATGAGACACTCAATTTGCCCCACTCATAGTCTATTTTCAGCAGAGTTTTAATGATTATATTGACATATAAAATAAAGATTAAGTATTGGGTTTAAAACAAAAGGTCATCAGTGCTATCAGCAAAATTATGTTTGTAAAATGATGATAAAAATCTTACAAGATTGGGGTTGGGAGAAAAGTGGGGGGAAGTTAAGATAGACTGTATAATAAGGAATTTTGCTGCAAAACTGCGTAGAAAACTCAACATCTCTGTAATTTTATGGTTTGCTTATGAATTGGAATGGTCTGGGTAAAAAAAGAAATGGAATCCGAGATGAAGCAGAATTTTTTGGCCACAACTGTTGTTCGAATGAAATTGTGACTCGCTAAAGTGAAAATATTACAAGAGAAGTTGAGGAATTAACCATCAAGAGCTTTACCCACATAAAAATGTCTAACAGTCCATTTACTATTGAGTCTAGACTCCAAGGAAGAAGTTTATGGCTGAAAATATAGACGTTACCAGTCTACAGAGAGTTTTTCAAACCATGACACTGGATAATAACATTGTATAAGAAAATGGGAAAGACTTGGTTGAACTGGGAAATAAAAATGCAACCAGCACAGAAGACTGATTAAGCCTAGTCAGGCATCAGGGAAAAGTGGAGGGAAGTCATTGGTGAGAGCAAATCTTTACTCAAACAACTTTTTTTTGCTTTAAAATTTTGCTATAAAAGATAACAGAGAAACCAGGTGAAGCCTAAAAGAAGAAGCAAGGTTAAAAGAGTTTTATTTTGTCTTAATGGTGGGGCGTGGGGGGGGGGGGCAGATAGAAGCCTCTATGTGTGTATGCTGATGGAAAATGTTCAAGATAGAAATTTGTATGAGAAAAACCGTCGCAGTTTGAAAGAGAATCAGAAAGGGGTATTCAGGTTTCTATTAGAGTAAAAACTTGTAACAGCGTTCAGAGAGGAGGAGATTGCTCATACAGTAACTTTTGCTAATGATAAGACATGAATTCTAAAGATCAAACCAGGAAGACTTTGTGACAACAAGAAGATTAAGATCTGGGAGAGGACATGTGCAGCATTCTCTGGGGATTAGAATGAAGGGACTGAAAGACTTTCAGGTATCTGGGATTGCTTGAGAGGACTGACCTATAGAAATTAACCGAACGATGACATAAACTCCGTGGTGGGGTGACGTGGTGTATAAATTGGGAGGCAGGGAGAGATTAGTGGGACTGTCCCTGGGCCCCTCCTCCCATCTTTCTGCTCCATACAACACAGCTCAAACTTTTACATTCCCCCATCTCTTACTGCTCCCCGTTCAGTGTAGCAAGAGAGGACAGGTTTCTTTCCAGGACGTTATTTTACTTCTTAAGAAAATCCAGTGAGCAGTGCTGTGGATTTGCCAGGTTTAGATAGGATGCCTTGTGTGTTAACTGTTTGCATCACTGAGGGACTCTCAAAATGGAACAACTGGATAACATCACATTGAATGCTACCATAGCAATCCCATATGACAGGATGGAATTGCCCTATAGACTTGGATTGGCTGCGATCTTTATAGGTCAACAGTTGTCATTTTATTTAAATCAGAATGAAGCCAGAATATACCTTGGCAGTAAGGATCTCAAGACTTTGTCTCAGATTTTTTTGACATATCATTAGAAAGGAAGAGTCCCTTGAGAAAGACTTCCTGCTTAATGAAGTGCAGGATGATCCAGAGAGGGGATGGATGGATTTTTTGGCTGGAACCATGGCTTGAACTCAGCAATGACCATGACAGTGGAGAGGGCAGCTCTTCTTCATATTTAATCCTGCTCTAGGCTGGGATGGTCTGAATTGGGAACTGACTTAGGAGACCTAACAACAATTTTGGGGAACAGATGGCCAGTCCTTTCTCTTGAAGAAAGAGAATATGTACAAATAATCAAGGACTTCTTAAAACTGTGCTGAATTATTAAATCAAGAGCGTACCTCCTTACCTGGTTAAACAGAAATCTAGGACTAATATAAATCCAGAGGTTCTTTGCATATGAAGTGCTAGTTTCTCTCATTTTCTTCCTGTGGATATTCTGTTATAGAAATATTTCCTAAACAAAAAATATATGAGAATATGAAAAATAATCCTAAAGTGAGCATATATACCATGCAATATATATACACACATAGGCATATAAACATGTATGTCTGTATACATCCATGTATGGATATAAGGTTGCTAAAAGTTGGAACTGTCTCATTGACTCTCACAACAATTTGAGGGGGAGCCAATTACCAAGTCTTCTCTTGCACAAAAAGAATTTGATCAAGCATTGTATATAGATTTAAATGTAGATGTACATGTAGATGTATATATAGATGATTTTGCAAACATTTCATGTGTTACTAAAATCTAAGTATTCTACAAAAGTCACTCCAGGGAGAATTCAGAACTTCCACTTGAATCCCACAGATAGTAGTGCTTAGTTTAATTAAGAACATTCTTAATCTACTGTTTGGAAGTATCAAGTTGACTAAGCGTGCTTTCAAGAACATAAAGGAAAAAATGCTCAATAAATTCCTCCACGACACTGAAGCAAGATTGTTTGCTTAGAGTATAGCACTGCTTGATCACATTTCTGAGTCTGAGATGTTGAAGAATGTGTCTGGTGTAGACAATAGTAAGTTGTGTAAAAGCCTAAGATGAATGAATTCTAATGATCTTAAACAAACGTTGACACACACAAATACTTTTTCTTAATATGACTTAGGAAACTCTATGTGGTCGAAATAATGACAAAGCTTAACTGCTCAGGTTAAATTTCACATTTACCTAGAGGTGACTCAGAAGAAAACTCGGCAGCACTCGGTTCTTTTCTGACATCATATCACCCCCAGCCAGTCACGTGTGCTACACACAAGGAGGAATTAGGTCTAAGTTTGTTGACTCTGTCAGTAGTTGTGATATCATTCATTGTCATTCACAGCAACTCTTCAGCCTTCCCGATAAACTAAAATTTGCTTCTTCTCTATAGTCCCAGAAATCATAACAGGGGACATGGAATCAGCAATGGCAGTGGAACTGAATCCTTGGGTGGAATATGAATTTAGAGTGGTGGCCACAAATCCCATTGGAACTGGAGATCCAAGCACCCCATCGCGAATGATCCGTACAAATGAAGCAGGTAAGAATTGGCAGTGTCATTATTTTGAATTTAATATGTCTCTGATCTCTTTAAAGGCAACCTGAATTAATTATTATTGCTTGCCTTGATATAATGTCCTGCTTAATTTACTTCAGTATCATAAAATCAGTTCCCATAACAAAATTATTTTATCTCTGTTCCTGATTTTTGTTTCCCTGGGCTTCTAAAAAGTTTAGATTCCTTGCAACCCTTGCATTCATCTTCAATTCATAATGTAAATGAAGCGGTTAATATCTACCTCTAATTATATGCTCATTCAGTAAGACATTTCCATCCATTTCAATGTAGGTTTACGCAGCTTCTTTTTCAATCTAGTGATAAAACTTACCTTTAATTACAATGCAGCTTCATTAAAGCCCTTTTGTGTAGCTTTTCACCACTAACCTACACCATTTTGAAAAGATAAATAGGCCTTTTTTGGCCTACTTCTTTATTGAAGTCTCTGTATTAAGTTCATACTCACCTGATTCCTGACATAGAAAACCTCACATCCTTCCAGGATTTTATTATGAAGTACCTTTGATCACATGTTTTCAGTAACACATGAGGAGAATTGAGTAAAGAACTTCTAAAAGAATTTTAAGAAAAGAGATTTTTAGAGAACTAAATCTTAAAATGTCTTGTCTGAAATATGAAAAGGGCAGAAGAATATAGGATATTTTACAGCAATTCTTTGAACATTTTGGACAGACTTATTGAGCTATATATATTTTTGCTTAATTCCCTAGAAGGTACATCACTAATAAACATTGTATTAAGAAGCTATCCAGTAAAACATTTACTGGGAAGATCAAAAACATCCATTATGTTGGTAAGAACAATCCAAAAGCAATAAGTAAATGGAGGATGGGTAGATATCATCTATAAAATGCAAAACAAAACTCACTGACATGAAGTCAATGCCAACTCGGAGAGTGACCCTACAGAGGAGACTAGAATGGCCCCCGTGGTTTCCACAACTGTGAGTCTTTATGGGAGTAGAAAGTCTTCTTTTCCCCAGTTACATCTAAAAGGAGGAAAAAATTAGTATCTTTATGATCAATGATAGCATGAGTGTCAGTAATTCTTTGAATAGAAAGAGGGTGAGAATTAGCATTTTGTTTTATGGTTGCTTTTTGTTTTACATTGTTCTTTTGTTTTATCATCAGTATCTGGAAATACCTGGATCTGGATATACCTAGATCAGTATCTGGAAATTTTGTTCAATATATATTTACGGAAAGAGTAAACATCCCTAAGTCAGATGTGCATGTACTAGAACACTTAGAATTAAGTATCTTACAATTTTTGTTTTTTTCATTTCCAACAGAGTTTACTGTAGTTTATATTATATAAAGAATTTCTTTAGCTTTTCTTAAAAGCATATTAAAACTGGTCTTTAAAAATGAAATTAAAAATATAGCTCAAATGGTCACTTTAGTGCATTGAGTATAAAAAAACATGCAAAGGATGTTCTAATAGAAATTAAGCAACCAGGAAAATAAAAGATAACATAATTCAAATATGATGGAAAAATTCCTCCTCCACAGAAAACTAAACTTTTCTGTCATTGCAATTGGCCTATCGCAAATTGTTTTTGCTGCTGCATTTTTTTCAATTGTGCGGTTTTTAAATTGAACATTAATTGCCTGGCTGGATCTTCACGCACCCATAAAATCAGCCATCCTTTCATTGTGTACAGGTGTTCATTAATTAAGAGTATAGCAGGTTTGTGGTTCCCCCATCTTATGTCCTCACTGCACTGTATTAAATGACTACCAATAAGAGAACTTATGCTCACATATTTGCTAAAAAGCATTACCTTACTTTGCATATTGTTAATTGTGTTTAAACAATGGCAAAGATTACTGCCTAATTCAGAGGCTCCCTATAAATATTCATTTCCAAAATAAATAATCCGTTTGGAATGAATAATCATTTTCAACTTTCTATAGCAGGAATCGTCTCCTGCTATTTAAAGCACTTTAGCAAAAACACTTTTCATTTTCTACCTAAATTGTATTCATTCAGATGATACATTTAAAAGGCTTTCCCCTTATCTGCTTCTGCAGCTACCTCAATCATACAGTGCCCATCTCACCATTTTATCTGAGTTCTATATATGTGGCATACTTTAATCCATTAAAATCTTATGGAAAAGAAATAGCATGAAAAATTCATAAAGTTCTCTCCATTGAAAGCAAGTTGAGGAAGGCTTGTCCTGTCCATTTAATGCTTCTTATGCTTTGGTGCCACATAGCTAGAGCTACTAATGGTGTTGAACCAAATGTTGAGTTTTGTGCCTGTTTTGTCAGGCAGCACAGATGAAAAAGGACACCAATACTCAGATATGAACTCTCAAGTGATGCACTCCACTTCTATTAAGTCCATGTCCTGGATTTTACAAGATGATCCTGTACTAATGGACCATCTCAACTTTGATAATTTGATCGAGCTGTCTGAGAGAGGAAAGGTCTCACACATTAGATGTTGAGTTGAAAATGCATTGCCCCTTTACAATTTTCTTACTTTCCAAAGCAGATTTAGCAAAGCATTTCTAATATTAAAATGTTCTTTTTCCACACACACACAATGTTAGCTTTTCTTATTATTGCAGACTTCCTATAGAGTGTATTTTGAATTTTCCAGTTATTGAAACACTCTTGGTGGTCGTTCAAAGTATAATACATACAGTTGATTTGATTTCTTATTACTTGGGTGTCAGAGTAGTTTTAGTCAGATGATAAATTGGTGGAATGATAAATAATGTTTACTTAATCTTGCAACATGTTATTGTACATGTTGGTATTTAAGTGTATGATGGGAACAATGTAAATATTTTGACTCAAAAGAGAAAATTATATTTTAGAAAATGAATTTGAAAATTACTCTATGGTAGAAGCAGAATATATATAAAACCACACACAGAAGGATCAATTATCTTTAACACTTGAATTCTAAAATTGTCAAGGTTATGATATATATGTATATAATTGACTGGTTAAAATAAGATAACACTTAACATTATAATTTGTCATTTTTAAAAATTGATCTTCTCTATAGGATAAGCCTTAAATTATTCTCAAAGTTCTTAGTGTAATAAAGAAATCGAGAAAGTACAAATGTTGAGACATACCAAGAACTTTGATAATAATAGAAAATTAAAATAAAATGTCCATATACATGTATGCATACTTACATGGATGCACCAACCACTGCCACAATGTTTACTCTGATTCCCAGTGGCCCACTGGAGGGTTTCTGAGACTTTGATGTTGAGAGAGACAGCCTCCTTATTCTACAACAGAGCAGATGGTGGCCTTGAAGCTCTTATGATACAGCCAATTATCCAGTGCATACCAGCAGGGGGAGAGAGAGAGAGAGAGAGAGAGAGAGAGAGAGAGAGAGAGAGAGAGAGAATGCTTAAGGAAAAATATTCTACCTGTAATTAAATATCAATTTTGGAGTTAGACAGATTTAGATTAGTGTTCACCTCTTGCAGTGGGAATGTAGATAAAAGTTTAATGCCCGGCACGTGAGCAGAAGGTATGCTTGCCGCTAGATAGTTTACTATTCACTAAATGGACATTTAAGCAATGGTAAGAGTGGCTCTTTAAATCGGAAGGAAGCATTTGAAGGAAGGTTCAATGAGACTGTGGAGATAGTAACAGCCGGGCAGTCTTTGGCTCTCAGCTCTGTAAATGGTTCCTTCAGCTGCCCCTCAGGAGATCATTTTCAGATGCTGTCTGTGTTCACCCACTGGAAATGACTTGAGAGTCAAAGAACCTTTGTAGAGTAGAGGGCATGAAGATGCGCTTGCATCTTCTCTCAACCTAGCCCTGCACTACCCTGCTCCATGTCTAGCCTTACTTTGCTAGATTGAACTTGTAAGTGGATTGTAATATTGACCCAATATGTGGCTATTCTTTTCAGTATCTGTAATGAAAAGCCCTGGTTTTGCAGTGCGCTTTGTACTGAGCTGTAAACCACCAGGTTGGAGGATCCAACAATAGAAAGATGATGTCCCAGAATAGACTGGATTAAAGTGAGGGGTTTAGTTGAGTTTGAATAGAGGCACACACACACGCACATATGACTGATAAAAGTATTTTTAACATTCATATGTCTTTGCATTTGCTTGTCACTTTTTTCTGTCCCACCATTCTCTTTTGACACAGGCGTGGACAACATCAAGTACATATTTCTGGCACACAAAGAAAAATACGTTTCTGTATTTAAGAGATCTGTGATCAGCCAAGAGCTAGACATAGAGAGAAAGGGTTAATATTCACCTAAATAGCCAGATAAAAATATTTCCAAGGCCTTTAGTAAAGGCTTCCATAAAATAGCATTTCTCCGTATCCATAATTCTCTTATGGGCTCAATGAATGCTTTGGAAACCCTTTTGCTTTGGGGGGCAGAGTCCCAACAAGTCTGTTCCAGCCTACTTTCCACTAGCACTACAGGGACTTTTTATCCCTCTTTATCATGAAGAACCCTGGAGACACAGAAGCCACTCAAGGATCAGTTTCATCTCAGTTCTAGTGGCACAATGTGTCATGCTGTAACTTTCTGAAGGAAAGCAATCATCTAGCGGCGGGGGGGGGGGGGGGGGGCGGGGCGCGGGGGGGCCAGCAGCTAAGAGCCTAAGATTCCACAGCTGGAAAGCGTCTGCACTTCCTACAAGTGTAAGAACATCATGGCAGCCACTTCTGGCCTCTTTGGACTTCAAAGCCTGGAAGGAGACCAAACTGAACATCAGCCCAAGGCCAGTGCCTGTTAGGTGAAATTAGACATGCCTCCCCCCCCCATTGTGGTAATAATTTATTTTAGAAGAATTAATGCCAGACTAGTCTCACAGAGTTGGTTATTAAGGAAGGGCCAAAGGTCCAACACTTCTAAGATGCTATTTTGCACCACCACAATCCTCCTGCCCCCATTACTTCTTAGAATATATTACCTCATACCTTGGATTTGCAATTCATTGCAGTGTCCCACCAAAAATCACCATACATTGAGAAATTGTTTCAAGTGGGGGTGGGTCTTGTTCAGTCCCAGACCCAAAGGTCAGGCAGAGGTGAGCCAAATGCAGTGTCTGGAACCAGAAGTCAAAAAATATCCAAAAGTGAAAACAAGGCTCTTTGTTCCTCCCAAACTTCACTCAGGAACTATGCCAATTATTACCTCATTATGATATAATTTGACACTCAACCCAACCCTCAAAACAAGGTTTGTTTACTCCCATCATACAGATGATAACATAGTACAATATCTCATAGTGAACTGAAGAGCTGGAATTCTAACTCAGACCTTACTCTAAAGGGGAGGCCGCTCACATTTTCTCCTCCTCTGTGATCGAGTCGAGGCTGACTCAGAGGGCCCTTACAGAGCAGGACAGCACCGTCCCTGTGGGTTTCTGAGATTGTAAGTATATATACGAGTACAAAGCCCCATCTTTCCCCTGAAACTGTAAAAGAGAGAGACGAAAATATACTCTCAGTCAACTGTTAAATGTCAAACTGATGCTGATGCTAGCATCTTTCTCATTCCAACAATAATAATACTTTTAATATTTATGCATAGTCCTTTATCCCTATAACTAGAATAAAGATGTGATTTGAACTTCTTAGGAAATATGGATATATGATAATTTTAGAAACTTTTAAATGTAAATATTTAGAGAAACTGAGCCTAAACAGTGCTCAGAAAGCTCTGAGTGGCACAAACATGGTAGAATGCCCAACTGCAAATTGAAGAGTGGTAGACTTCACTCCGCCCTCAAATACCTTGAAAGACTGGCCTGCTGGTCTACTTGGGAAAAGCAAGGAAGCGTCAATGCAATGGTGGCGGACATAAATGATGAGCATTCTCTTCCAATGCCATCAATTCTATGCTGACTCCTACTGTCCCCTGTGGGTCTCTGAGACTGTAACTGGTAAAGGAGTAGAAAGTCCAGTCTCCCTCCTGTGGAGCTGCTGGTGGTTTCCAACTCCTGCGCTGATGACAGCCCAATGCATGACTGCTGCACCACCAGGCCTCCTGAAGTGTGGTCAAGTAACTGAAGTAGTCTGGTGCCGGACACTTCAATCCTGCTCAAGTTTTGTCTTGCTTGGTCTTCATTTTCATCTCAACTTCTTTTACTATAATAGCCTGTCCATCCTCCTTTTCTCCCGAGTCCTTTTGATGTAGTAGATTGCATGTGGGCTGTTCAATACAAAGTTTGCAGTTGAGAACCATGGATTTCTCCATGGGAGAAAGGGAGGTTCTCCCCTCCTTAAAGTGGTATAGTCTCGAAAACTCCAGGGGAAGTCCGGCTTTGCCCTGTACAGTCCTATGATTCTGAATCAACTTGATGAGAGTGACTGAGAATCCATCCATCTGCAGTTTTTTTCCCCAATTTGGTCACTAGATTAATACTAAGCACTTAAATTACTTCATTTCTTATAGGTATCTGATAAAGCTGAATTATTTAATGAGCCATGGAAATACCTACTGTAATGGAAATTGGAATTCTAGGCCAAAAGGGAGCTTTATAAATTGCTTCATCCTGTTTTCTTTTGCTTCATGGAATGGTAATATAAGCAGGTTGACACTATGGTTTTGCTCAATCTCCTAGAGTTCTTTAATACTCAAGCTATTTATATTTTTATATTAGTGTTTCAAATTAATATGTTTGAATGAGTATGCCCTTTTTCAACATGCTAGATAAAGCACTTTTGCAGTTTTAACAGCTAAGTATCTAGAACTTGTGAGCATTATCTTGCAATGATGGAGCTTTGCTTAGAAAGAAATTCAGATGAACCAGATAGAGTTTTGCCTGCTAAATGTGCATATAAACTTGATTATCTAAGCTAATAAATTTAGGATATCTATCGGTAGCAAGTAGAGGGAGATAAAAGATCTAGCTACTTAAATCTAAATTAGGTTTTCCATTAATTGTACTAGTAGCATATTTGAATTTTGAGTAAGTATGTATTTCTCTGAGCTTGATGGAAATATCTAGTATGTGCCTGATAGTATTAATTTTATGCTTCTAATAAAAACTTTACAACTTGTACACCAGAAAATCTGAAATTTTAAGTCAAATACTTTCATATCAAGATTATATATTTTAATCAAAAATCATTTTATTGGGGGCTCATACATTGTTTTTCACAATACATAAATAAACATGCTGTGCCAAGCACCTTCACATGTCCGCTGCTGTTATCATTCTCCAAACATCCTCCTTTCCCCTGGAGACCTTGATATTGGCATTTCCATCCTTTTCCCTCTTCCCCTGCTCTCCCTTCCCCACCAACCCTCAATATTTTATAAATTATTATTGTTCTGTCATATTTTACACTGCCCGACCTCTTCCCCAACCCACTCCTTTGATGCCCATCCTTCAAATAGGAACTTATGTGCATATCCTTGCAGTTGGTTCCGTCTCTCTGTCCCACCGTCTCTCCACCTATCCAGCAGCTCCAATCTCACCACTGGCCCGAAGGGGCTCATCTGTCTCCTTGATAGATACAAGATTTTATTTTTTTTAATAATTATTAGGGGACATCATTAAAATCAGTGGACTAAAAAACACTGAATGCTGAAAACATCATTGTGCATTACCAATTTGAAAAGAAAATGGATGAGATTGTGTGGTAGTTACATAACCTGGTGTCAACTGGGGGGTGGGGGGTGAAGGCTAGCCTGTCCATCAGATCCCAGTTTGATGACCTCATTTGGCGCCATCGTGGAGATAAACAGCTCAATGGCAACCAGACTCAGAAACACTTCCTGGAAGACATTCCTGTTGACGAGACTTTTGGAGCTCTGCTAGAACTCTGAAGCTGAAGGAGTCATGTGCAAACTCCTGCCAGTGCTGAAATGCTTCCATTGCCACTGGATCCACAAGAATTTTCACTCATTGGCCTGTGATCTTCCTGCATTTTGTGTCATTGCATGTGTTGCATGAGTCTGAAGAGAAATTTATAGATAGGTATCTGAAATATGCACTAATATCAGACATGTGGACTTTATGTGGATGGGGTTGGGATGTCTTCTCAATATTCAATTGCTTTTGTATACAAAGCTCTTTCTTATACACTTATGGAGTGTCTATGAATTTTTCTTTCTAGTCTACCCAGACTAACACAGAATGAGTACCATGGATCAGTTTCATGTAACTAGAAAATGTAAAGGAATTATAATTATTAAAGTACTGAGTTCAAACATTGTGATGCTGACAATAAAACATAGTGCTCAAGTTGCAGCTATTTGAGCTTAAACTTTCCCTTAGCCCTTACTATTTCCCATTAAGCTTAGTGGTTTTGTTTCAGTAGCTACATTATACCTAGTATGTGTTTGTGTTTAAGAGTTGTTAGTGCTTGTACACAAAT